>RJWM01013779.1:0-40776 GCA_004363535.1 Dasyprocta punctata
ATGCTACATCCTTCGAAGGCACACCTTCAATGACCTACTTCCTCCAGCTAGGCAAGGCCTCCCAACAATCCAATCAGCAGATGAATTCATCAATAGATTAGTCTATTGATGAGGTTAGTGCCCTCATGATTGAGCCATCTCTCTAAGTTCCACCCTTGGACATTGCTGCCTTGGGGGTCAAGCCCTAAATATATGATCCTTTGGGGAGCATTTTGTATTTAAAACTGTAACAATGAGCAAGATTTTTTTTTTAACTACTGGCAAGATTAGAAAATAGAGTTGAGAAAATGTCCCAGAAAGTAGAATATGAGGTAAAACGTGACAAACATAATGGGTAATACTGTCATGATTCCTTTTTCTTTTTTTCTTTTTTCTTTTTTTGGTACCAGGGATTAAACTCACAACCTCTCACCTGCCAGGTAGGTGCTTACGCCACTGAGCTAAATCCCTGGCCCTATTTTTTGAGACAGGGTCTCACTGTGCAGTTCAGACTGGCCTTGAACTCACTTTCTAGCCTAGGCTGGTCTTGAACTCACAATGATCCTTCTGCCTCAGCCTCTCAAATGCTGCGATTAAAGGCGTGTGCCACCATGCCTGGCTTCATGTTTCCTTTTTCACTGTTCATTTTTGGATGTGTTTGTGGACCAGTCTTTAGCCAGAAGTTTGTATGAGAAGTGATCACATGAAAAATATGGTTTAGTGTTAGGATAACAGAAAGAGTTCAGCAAGGGGCAGAAGTGGAGGGGGAGGTGAAAAAAGGAATAAATGATAGGCATTCTCTGAGAAGACCAGAAGGGGTAGACCCAAAGCTCTGGTGTGGGAGGTACCTTTAAATGGGAATGGAACACTTTCCTCATGAAGGACAAAAGAAATACCAGGCATCCTTTCATTGTGTGGGATGGAAAAAATATGTGCAGGTGCTGAAGACCTCATAGTTGGGGTGACTGGAAATGAAGGAAGCTCCCTTCTGGTGCTTTCATTTTTCTATGAAGTGTGGACACTATTCCTTGTGGGGGCATACATAGTGGGTGAGTGTGGTTGTGGGTAGTGGTAATGAATTGGGATGTGGTAGAGAAATTTGAGGAGTATTAATATTTTTTTAAAATATCCTAAAAGAGGTTGGTGGGGGGAGCTGCTTCGGAAAACAAGAATGATTGCGAGGCTGGTGTGAGTGCTGAGGGGGTCTGAGGATAGATTTGCTCATCAGCACCCAAGCAAGGAATCAGTCACTACCTTAGGGAAGACTAACCAGTCTTAGAACGAAAAGGTGCCTTAGTTCTTCAGAGAACAGAGTTGTATAAAAGAAAAGCAATAAAACAGCCTCCTCTGAGTCACAGATCTCATTTTCATCAGCTCCCCAGTCCTCCTTACTTCCCTTTGATGTTTACAAAGGGACATGTGATTACATAGGGGAAAGGTGAAGGGTATAATAAACCAGGAATGTACGAGAAGGGACAGAAGGAAGAGCATAGACACCTTAACAAGGGAAGGCACAGTGTGAATCCAGATGTGAGCGTAGTCAGGGAACTGGGCTTCCCGGTGCACCCTTCATTGTTGGGTCCCCCAGGCGCAGAGGCTCACTGGGGGATCAGTCGCACAGTTGTGTTTGATGCTCTGACTACAACTATAGCAGAGCCTGGCACAGTACAGGTGCAAAATAAATATTTGGTGAATAAATAAAGTCTATAGTTGCCGGCTATTTTACATGGTTAACACACAAACGTCTCCTTTTTGTCTCCTTTTCCTTTATAAAAAGCTTACAGGCAGTGTTTGGGACTGCTGAGCCTTTCCAAAAGACAAATAGTCCTACCACTGCTCCGAGGGACCCAACGCCCACCTCCCGATCAGAACTGCGCCTCTCCGTTCTCACGGGGAAAAGAGGCACAGCTTGCTTTGTAAGAAACTTGCAGAGGAAATGGTGCAATCTGGGCTGTTTTTCATCTTCTTTCAACCTCATTTCCTAAGTTAAACAGAAATTTAAGGAATCTTAGGAATATGAAACTTCTCCGGTATGATTTTTATTGAGTTGTGTTTGGAACCAGCTGAAATCCTGAAGGGCTGTCAAGCTGGCCAAGAATAAAAGAAAATGAAAACTAATTTAAACAATCTTAGCCAAAGTCTGAAAAGGATATCTAGAGCAGCTGCTATTTTTTTCTTTCCCAGAATGGCTTGCCTTTCCTCCAGTTTGCAATTGTTATAGGATTGTTTTAGATTATTCCGGGATAGAAAAGGAAGAAGGAGGAGGGAATTCAGTGTTTTAGAAGTACAGTAGTATGATGTGGTTAGCTGTACTTTTTAAACTTTATAATTTACATGTTAACTTCCATTAGAATGCTACTGACCAGTAAGCACAGTTTTTATTCATAACATTCTCTTTAGGAGCTTGTTCATGACACCTGGGTCTCCTTCTCTCTTGATTGTCTATTTTTGTGGCCCATAGATCATCTCTTCAGGGCTTCATCTGGGCACGGAAGAGCCATTTTGTCTGCTCTACATTTATCCAAAAAGATTACAAGAAAAACTGTATATAATCTGCCAGATGGGCAGAGAACACTTCGCTGTACTAAAAATTTTCCAGCAATGGTATCCCCAGCTTGCCCTTTAGCTGTAAGCAGAGCTCAAATTTGACAAACATTTCCCCTAAAGTCTCCGCCTCTTCACTGCCAAGACTGGCTTGGCTGGTTACCACAGGCACCCAGGAGTCGGAGGAGGCACCCTATAAAGGGATACTTTGCTTGTGCCCTCTTTCCTGCCCAGTTGTGGATGACTGCCCCACAACCCTGCTGCATGTGAGAAAGGAACTGAAACTGATTTTCCTGTGGTCAGTCTGGGTGGATGTTGAATCCAGACTAAAGCACAGAATTGAGGCACGCTGGCCTGGCCTGGGGCATGCTTGGTTGAGTCACAGCTTCATCAGGAATGCAGCTAGTCTGGAATGCAAAGCAAGGGTTCAGATGCCTGAAGCAGACCAGTAACTTAGAAAGGGGAAGGTCTGCTTTCAAAACATAGTGGAAACCTACAGTCATTAAGAGCTATAAATGACTTAAAAAAATCATACAATACAGATAATTTTTTGTATTTCTCTTTCCACTCTCATTTCATTTCAAATTGTTTCTTTGAAACAAACATAGTTTTCTTTCTCTCTTTCTCTCTCCCTCCTTTTCTTTTCTTTTCTTTTCAACAGGGTCTTGTGTGTAGTCCAGGCTGGCCTTGAACTTGGAGTGATGCTCTTGCCTCAGCCTCCCAAGTATTGAGATTACAGGTGTGTGTACCACCACACCTGACCACAAACACAGTTTTCAATTTGAAGTGTATTTTTTCCAGATATATTTGCATATTCAGATGTATCTATATATTTAGATATTTCTTTTTTCATATATCTGTGTTTGCCTATATTATCTATCTGCATATATATACATGTACACATGTATTGCATGTATCTATCTGCATATATATACATGTACACATGTATTGCATATGTGTATCTATGACTTTATATATGTCTGTTCTATCTATCTGAGGGAATTCTACTTTGCCTAGACTTAAATGGTATTGTATAAATTTGTTTTTCAACCTGCTTTTTTTTTTTTTTTAATCTGAGCCATGTCTCTTAGGGGTTTTTCTGTTAGTATGTTATTCTTTTTAACTAATATACATTTTTACTTAACTCAGATGCACTGTGGTGTATTTACCTGTCTCTTTTGATGATCATTTAAGTTGCTATTCTATCTAGTTTTACTACTACGAAGAGCACTAAAGTGAAAAACTTTGTACCTGTTTTGTTTTTCACACATATTCAAATATCTCTCTAGGGCAAATAGCAAGATATGGAAGATGGTCAAAAGATGGGTACATTGTGTAGTAGAAGACTACTACACAATTTGTTTTCCAAAAAGATCAACCGGTTTATATTCCCAGCAGCACAGTAAAAAAACACCTGTTTCCCTATGTTTGTCAACACTTGATCTCAATCTTTCTTATTACCAATTCAGTGTGTGAAAAATGTTGTCACCTTGTTTTTTTCTATTTTTGTATTTTATTTGTGCATATTAGTCATATAGAATAATGGGTTTTGCTTTGGCATATTTGTGCACATAAAATGTACTTTGATCAATTTCACTTCCATTACCCTCTTTCTCTTTCTTTTTTCTCCCCCTTCTTCCATCCTCTTTTTCTTCTCTAGTAGACTATGTTCTACTTTTTTGTTATCTGTTTTTTCTTCCTAATTTTTTTTTTAAGGTTCAACGTTTTACAGAAAACATAATATTTGACTTTCTGAATCTGGCTTATTTCACTTAACAGGATGCTCTCTCTTTTTATTTATTTTTTTGCTGTTTATTTATTTTTGTTTTTTTTCCTTTTTTATTTTTATTTTAAAGAGAATAAAACAAAACAAAACAGAACAAAACAAATCAGAACAAAAGAATGCAAGCAACACAGGACTTCAAAACAAGACAATAGAAAATCAACAGTGGCTACCATAATGTCTCTTGTTTTCTTTGAAATAGTTGTCCATATCTTCACACACAATAAAATCAAGCATTATAGGTCTTCAAAACAAGATAATAGGAAACCAACAATGGTTACCACAATACATCCCATTATCTTGAAAATAGCTGCCCATATCATCAGACACTGTAAAATCTAACAAAACAAGACAGAACAAAACCAAACCTAACAAAATTATGAAAACAACATAAGAGTTCACGACAAGACATTAAGAAAATTAACAGTGGTTAGCACCTTCCCCTGCTAGGTGTTTCCTCCCCTATCACTTTCATAATATCTATTGTGTTTTTTGGATCTCACTAACTCCTGTTTTTTATACTAGGCTTCACCCATATAAGTTCAAGCAGCTTCACCTATTTTTGGTCTTTTTGAGACAGGGTCTCACTATGCAGTTCACGCTGGTCTCAAACTTGCAGTGACCCGCCTGCCCCAGCCTCCCACAGGGTTGTGCTACCAAGCCTGGCAAGATGGTCTCTTGTATCCTTTTGTGTTTATCTGCATTTTTTCCAGCACTGATTGGTAAGATTCAGCACCTTTTCAGGTGTTTATTCGCCATTCATGTTTTCTTCTTTTGTGAATTGCTTGCTCATATCTTTGCCCAATTTTCTGTTTTGTTTGTCTTTTTCTCAGCAATGTATAAGAGCAAGACTTTGGTTACAGACATTCGTTGCAGCACTTTCACCTGGTGTCTGTCTAGAGACTTAACTTCTTTTAGAGTTTCTTTTGTTGAACAGACTTAAAGTTTTGATAAAATAAAATTTATTAACCCTTTTCTTTAGGACTTTGGCATTTTGCATATTGTTTCAAGCAACCTTTCTTATTTTTAAGGTCATGAATATGGTCTTACAGTAATTCTGGGTAATACAGACATTTTATTTTATTTTATTTTATTTATTTATTTATTTATTTTTATTGCGGCACCAGGGATCGAACTCACAACCTCACACCTGCTAGGGCAGGCGCTTAAGCCACTGAACCAAACTCCCAGCCCTGGTTTTTTGAGGCAGAGTCGCACTGTGTAGGTCAGGCCGGCTTGCACTCGCGTTGTAACCTAAGCCGGCCTGGAACTCACAACGCTCCTCCTACCTCAGCCAATATAGACATTTTAAACGAGATATTTTTGTGGTGGCCTGAGCGCTGTCTGAATTACTGTAGAGGCCTCCTAACTGGCCCCACTGCTTCTCTCATGTTCCCTTACAGTCTCTTCTCAGCACATCAAATTGTGGCACTTCGAATCAAATTCTCCAATGGCTTTTCCTATCACTTCCAGTAAAAGCTAAAGTCCTCACCATGGGGCCACATGCACCTTCCCACACCCAGCAGCTACCTGGCCCCATTTCCTACTACTCTCCCTCTCTGTCTCTGTCTCTTTCTCTCTCTCTGTGTCTCTCTCTCTGTTTGACAGAGTAGGTTCTCAATAAATATTGGCAGAACTCATTAATAAATTGTGCTTTCACTGTTTAACTGTTTGATCATTTTTTATGCCTAAATCTCGTAATCTGAACAACTACTTCGACTACTTTATAACAATATACAATATATTAACTAGTATTAATTTCCTATTATTTTGTTTTGAAATTCTGTATCATAGTTTTTATTCTTTTTTGTTGTTGTTTTGTTTTTAAAATAAAAAAATAAGTTCTAAATGATTCTTTTGGAGAAAAGGGTAAAACGTGTTAGCATTGCTAAAGGGATACAGAAACTCTTATATATTGCTGGGAGGAGCAAATTTGTGCAAACCATTGGAATGAGTAAATTCTTAAGGATGAACATATCCATCCCTTAGACAATTCATCTTCTAAATATCCACCTAAGAGAAATTCTTTTGTGTGTGCACAAGGAGACTATGAAAACATCTACTGGATCCTTACTTGTAATAAAAGGGAAAGGAGGGAGAAAATAACGAAGGAAGGAAGAAAGGAAGGAAGGTAGAGAGGGAGGTAGAGAAAGAGAGGGAGGAGAGAGGAATAAAAAGAAGGAAGGGAGGAAGAAATGATCACAGGCCAAAGTGTCCTAATAAAATATATACACCAATTCATGAATGACTGTTCAATTTTGTAGAACATTCTTTTTCTGTTTTTTCATAATCAACCTTGATAGAAGTCTGTCAACTTTTTATTTTGTTTTCTATTTATTTATTTATTTTTAAAATTTATTCAAGAGAAAAAAAGACACAGAAAAGAAAGACAAAAAGCAAAAAACCAAACAACAACAACAATAAACCCAAAACAACAGCAGTATAGGTTTCCAAGACCAGATGATAGGAATTTAACAATGGTTGTAATATTGCATATTGTTACCTTCAAAAGGGTTGCTTAAATTACCAGATAGACATGTAAAAATGATCTAATCATATGAGTGTTAACTGTTCTTTTCCAAGAACTAATACAATTAGTAGTATAGTCATTTCAACTTTTTATTTTTATTTTTCAAAACTACCTTTTGATTTATATATACATATATATATATATATATAAAATCTCTTTACCTGTCTTTTTTAGTTTTTTCTCTTTATTTGGATTTATACATTCTTTTACCTCTTAAATTGTATACTTATTACTATTTTTTTCTTTTTAAAAATAAATGAATTTACTTATCATCAAACACCCTGCATTCCTTTTTTTTTTCCTACCCTGCATTCTTTTTTGTTAGGAACTGCAGGATATGTTGAGGCCTCTACATCTGTTGCACATGTCTCTTACTTCTATGTGTGCATGTTTTGTTCCTGATCAATTGATCAACATAGTACTCTGTCTCCCAATTTTCTAATTCTATTTAATTGAACTTATTTTAAAATGTAGCCTGTCCATTATTCTTTCTTTTCCTTTTTTCTTTTTAATTTTTGATGGCTATGTTTTTAATTCCCAGGATTTTATTTTTTCATAATCATTCATAGTTTATATTTTTGCCTGTTTGTACTTCAAAAATTTGGATACATGTTATTCCTCTGCTTAACTCCTTTGAAAATCTTAAATAGACTCATTTTAAAGAAGTAATTTTCAGATTTTCTATTATTATGTTTTCTCTGCTGTGAATTCTTCTCCATATTGTTGCTTCTATTTTGGATTTTCTTAGCATTAGCTCTCTCTCTACCTTCCACCTTCCTTCTGTCACCCCAGCCTTAACCTTCTCTGTCTAATATTTTTGAAGTTGTTTTTATTTACTTACTGGAACTCCCTGAGGCCCAGGTTCTAGTCTGTATTTGTTATAGGTCCAGTTTTTTATTCAGGGTCATATTTTGACTTTGAGACTATGTTTGATTCTTTTCCCCTCCCTACATATGCAGATTTGTACAAACCTGTAACCCTAGAAACTTTCTTTTGCGGAGTAGTCTTATCCCAGCCCTTGATTTCATGAGTTTTCTGTCTCATATGGGGAATGATTAGCTCCCAATACCGTTTATGAGTTGAGCCCTTGAATGCCTCTGTTTAATTTTAGCAAAATTCAGCAGGTCTACATCTTCAGCCTACTTACCATATTGTTTCTGTTCCATTTTTGGGCTACCGAGATATTTTTGAGTGTGAACACATCCAACATTTCTACCATTTTATATTTCATCTGTTAACACTGTCATTTTGGGTTGTAGTGGTTCCCTAGGCACCATCTTGGCTGGAAATTCACTGCCATGTGTTTCTTTACTGTTTGCCATCCAGGTTTCTCTCACCTTCCTCTTGCAAACTTCCTCTCCTCTCTCTCCCAAGTAACCACTGTTGTTTCCCAGTAGCTTTTGTCTTCAGCCTTCATTTTCCTTCACTCTTCTGCAGCATCCAAAGATATTGGCTGCTCTTCCTTTCATCTCTGTGTTCCTTTCACTGATGTGATTCTCCATCGTCCTGATTCATGACCTGAACTTGGCACGTAATGATGTTCTATCCAACCTCATCTCTCCCCTCTTGCTGGCTCACAGTAACTCTTTTTAGACTTTTCTCCCACTCTTACACACAAATGTACACACAAACTCGAACTCTTTAGACTCTTCCTTTGCTTTTAAAATCTGTTTTTGCTTCCTCCTTCCCTTTTGTAACTGTAACTGTCCCACAAGGTGAAGTCCTTTGCTCTCTGGCTATACCCTCTATTTCCCTTCATCTTATGCATTCTTGTGACTTTGGTGGTCTCTTAAGGTGAATCCCTTTTTGTATTTCATAGTCCACCCCACTCCCAAGCCTGATAGGTATATATCTATTTGTGGTAGATTCCACTTGCGTTGTCCTATCACATTCCCTCCCCTTTGAACTTTTTCAGACTCCATCATGGATATCACCTTTCTCCTAATTTTGTTTTTGGGTTTTTTATTTTTTGTACCAGGGATCGAACTCACAACCTTGTGCCTACCAGGCAGACCCTTAAGCCACTGAGCTAAATCCCTGGCCCTATTTTTTGAGATGGTCTCACTGTGCAGTTCAGGCTGGCCTTGAACTCACTTTGTAGCCCAGGCTGATCTCGAACTCACAGTGATCCCCCTGCCTCAGCCTCCCGAGTGCTGTGATTAAAGGTGTGTGCCACCATGCCCGGCACCTTTCTTCTAGTTTTAAGGCTCTTACCATACCTTTCCTTCATTCCTTCTCTTGTCTCCAGAGCTAGTTAAATGCATATTCTATTGATCCTCTTAACTTAATTCCTTACCATTGCATTGTTCACACATCTGCTATAATCTCTTACTGTTCCTCCTTTGGACCATTTTGATACTCTCCCAGGGAAGCAGGACAGTTAAATATTTTAATATGTTTGTGTTTGAAATTTGTACTTTGAATCCCCTCATTCCCATCCCAAATAACAGCAATTTATAAATACTCATAGCTTTCTTCCATGCCTCATCTCTTGCTACTAATGTGGAAGAATCTTTTGTTGAATGGGCAAACTTGTAAGACTAATGTTTTTATGCTGATCTGGGTAATGATTTCGGTGCAGAAAGGCTAGGTTGATATATAGTAGAAAGAGCAAATAAACTTTAAAAGGAAATCATATGTTTTAACTGAGACTTAAAGATGAGTAAGGTTGTATTCCAGATAGAGAAGGAAGCACAAGCAAAATGAGTATGATGCCTGTTTATGTGTGGTTGTGGTGGAAGAGGCTAAAAAGAGCCATTGTGAGCCAGCGAGAGGAAAGAGATGCAACTGGATAGAAAAGCATTATATGCTAGTTAAGGAATATTATTTGGAGTGTCACAGAAACATTGTAAGTGGGAGTCAGGGTTTCTAGAGTTGGATATCATTTTTCATTAAGCAGGATGTAAAAGAAAGGAGGAATGAAATTGGTTGGAAGTTCGAATGAGACTGTCACTGCTACTCTGTGCTATGTCCTCAGCGTTGCTTGTGATGCCTTTAAGAGCTGAACAGGGGAATTTCCATGAGGAAAGTATTGTGGGGCAGCCCTCAGAAGAGGGGTTCCTGGGATTGTCAAAATGTATTTGTCAAGAAGAGAGGTAAAATCAAGGCTGGGACTGGGGGAGCTGACACCATAGCTGGGAAGATGACTGCATAGGCTGTCATTTCTAAAAGGAATTTAAAGATGAACACAGAGATATGTGTAAAGATGAGCTCTCAGGCCTCCGCATTTCACTGTTCCACTTCCTGTGAAATTCCTGCTGATCTCTAAAGGCCCATCTGAGATGCCAGCTTCACTTAAGACATACTTTTAGCCCCTGGCTGGAACACATCTCTTCTCTGGAAACTATAATGAGTGGTTTACAAGAATTTTATGGTTTTGTATTCTCCCTGAGGTATAAAATCTCTGAAGGTTGTTTTGCTTATCTTTGCATCCCTTCCACCACCTGAGACTCAGCTCTGTGTAGGTTGTCTACTGAAAAAATCATAATTAAACCAAATCTGCGCTTTCATGGGAAAAGTACAGCTTATAGGATTTAATAAATATGAATCTTAAATAATGAAATAGTTCAAGGAATTTGAATATTTCAAAGGTCCATCAATATAAAGGCTGAATAATTGATGCAAATATTTGAGGAAAAGAACAAAAGCTTATCGAATAATTCAATACACTGTTCCTTATTTGGGACCATAAAAGGAGATTCTGGGCTTAGTCTTGGTGGTAAACTCAGCTTCAGAAGCTTTGAAATGCAGAATAGATGAAGTATATCACAATTATATTTGAAAATTAAAAAGAAGCATTATCCAAAAGGCAAATTCCAAATTTATGCCTTTTCAAAGAAAGTGTCATTTGGAAGGAAACTTATTCACACCATGAAATATGTGGCATTTCTTTCGGTTTCCACTCTTTAGTAGTGGTGGGCTCCTGTGATATGTAGACATGTGCTTAATCAAATTTAGCTTGACTTCTCAAGTGAAGAAAATGTATATGAGGTATTTCAAGATAAGTAGAGGCACATTCTTTTTTTAGCACACATATCTCCTGTGCTAATGCATTTGGCTTTGTTTATGTAATCTACAAATTCCTATTCACTTAGAACAGAGGTAGAATGGCATGCACTCTATGGTGCTAAAGGATATTTTAGAGAACTGATCCTCATTTTCCCATCAGGAAAAAGTACGACACTGTTACTTGTATTTATCTTACAGTACACACACTCAGGATTACTCACCTAGAAATGGGACCCAAATTCTAGTTGCATCCTTTGATTTACTAAGTTGTAAGATGTTGTACATATCACTTAATCTCTGAGATAAAACGGGGGAGGCCATTGCCTAAAACCACGATTCTCAATTTCAGTTAAGAGTTTGAGAAGTATTGGCATTGCATTGTCTCTAAATTTCTTGTAAAATTCAGCCGTGAATCCAACCACTCCTGGGTTTTTCTTTGACTGTAGGTTTTTAATTGTGTTTTCAATATCATGAAATGATATTGGGCTATTCAAAAGTTTTATATGTTCTTGATTCAGCTTTGGCAATTCATACAATTCTAGAAATCTGGCCATTTCTTTTGTTTTCTCTGCTATGCAAGTAAAGATTTTGAGGTAGTTATTGATAATCTTTTGAATTTCCATTGGATCAGTAGTGATTTCACCATTATGAATTCAAGTTTTTTTCTTTCCTTTTTTTTGTGATAAGATTGGCTATGAGTTTTTCAGTTTTATTTATTCTTTCAAGAACCAACTCTTCAATTCATTAATTATTTGTATTGTTTTCTTGGTCTCAATTGTGTTACTTTTTTCTCTGATCTTTATAATTCCCTCTCTTGTATGAGCTTTGGGCTTGATATGCCCTTTTTTTTTTTTTCAGAAGCTTTAGGTGTAGCATTAGGTTGTTTATTTGTGCTTGTTCTGTTTTCTTGATGTCAGGATTCATTGCTATAGATTTTTCTTTTAAGACTACTTTCTTTGTGTCCCACAGGTTCTAATAAGTTGCACTTGCATTTTCATTTGATTGTAGATATTGTTTAATTTCTTCTTTAATTTCATCTGTGACCTGTTGGTTGTTCAGGGGGGTTTTCTTTAATATCCATGTGTTTGTGGAGTTTTTGTGGTTTCTTTTGCCATTAATTTTCAGTTTTATTGTGCTGTAGTCAGAGAATATGCATGGGATAATTGCAATTCCTTTACATTTACTTAAGCATGTTCTATGGGCTAGTAGATGGTCTATTTTAGAGAACATCCTGTGTGTGGCTAAGAAAAATGTGTATGCTGATGTTGGGTAGAACACTGTGTAAATGTCTACTATGTCCATTTGTTCACAGGTTTGGATTAGTTCTGTTATTTCTTTGCTAATTTTTTGTCTAGTTGATCTGTCTCTTTGTGACAGTGGGGTATAAGTTCCCCCATTACAATTTTGTTATTCTTTATTTGATTTTTCATGTCTATTAATATTTGTCTTATATAATTGGGTGCTCCCATATTTGGGGCATATATATTGAATATTGTTATCTCTGCCTTTTCAATTTTTTCCCTAATGAGTATGTAGTGACCTTCTTTATCTCTTTTTATCTTTCTTGGTTTGAAGTTCACATTGTCTGCAAGCAGAATAGCTTGTCCTGATTTTTTCTAGAATTTTGTCACATGGAATATTGTTTTCCATCCTTTGACTTTTATTTATTTATATTTAATTTTCTTTTCATCCTTTGACTTTAGTCTATGAATTTGTTTTTGAGCTAAATGTATTTCTCATGTAGAACATATCGTTGGATCTTGTTTCTTGATCCATTTGGACAATCTGTTTTTTCTTTTTTTGGTTGGTGAATTGAGGCCACTAATATTGATAGTAATAACGGTATGATACTATTGGCGGTACGTATCATATCATACATATATATCACATGATAATAACGGTATGATATATATTGGCTTGTCTTTGTCGTGTTATTTTCCTGATGTTGGTTCCCTGTTTTTCCCCTCTAATTAACTGCTTGTCCTTCTTGGTGGTTTTTTTCTGTTATTGTCCTTGGAATTGTGGTCATTTTTGTCTCTGTCCAGAATATCTTTCAGTAACCTTTGTAGTGTTAGTTTGGTGATCATTAATTTCTTCAGTTGTTCTTTGTCATGGAAATATTTTATTTCTCCATTAATTTTGAAAGATAGTTTTGCAGGGTACATCAATCTGGCTTGGAAGTTGTTTTCTTTCAGGACTTGAAATATTTTACTCCAGGCTCTTCTTGACTTGAGGGTTTGTGTTGAGAGGTCTTCTCTGATTCTGATGGACTTTCCTTTAGGTGGTCTGTTTCTTTTCTTTTTTTTTTTTCTTTCTTTTTTTTTTTATTTTTTGCAGCACCAGGAATTGAACTCACATCTTCGTGCATTCCAGAAAGGCACCTAAGCCATTGAGCCAAACTCCCATCCCTATTTTTTTGAGGCAGGGTCACACTATGCAGCTCAGGGTAGCCCTATGCTGACTGTAGCCCAAGCCTGCCTTGAACTCACAACGCTCCTCCTACCTCAGCCTCCCGAATGCTGGGATTAAAGGCATGAACCACCACACCCGGCTTGTTTCTTTTCTCTAACAGCTTTTAATATTCTGTTCTTGAGCTGAATTTCTGTGATCTTGATTATTGTATGTCAGGGAGTAGATTTATTTTGGTTATGGCTAATTGGAGTCCCATATGCCTTACTTATCTGTGTGTCAGATTCTTTTCCCAACTTTGTGAAATTTTCTGCTATTCTGTAAATAGTTTGTCATTTATGTTGACTCCTGCTTTTTCATTGACACCAATTAGTCTTATATTATTTTTCTTGGTGGTATTTTGCAGCTGTTGAATTGTTATTTCCTGGTCTTTTGTTATTTTCAAGAGATCTTTCCTTTCATAATCACTAGTTGCGATCCTGTCTTCAAAGTCTGAAAGTCTGTCTTCAGTTTTGTTCAAGCAGTTTTGCCAACTTTCAGTGGAATTTTTAATTTCCTGAACGTCTCTTTGAATCTGTTTCATGCATTCTAATCATTTCCTATATTGTTCATTCAAGGTTTCCATCATTTTCTTACATTCCTCTGTTGTTTTATCTATGTCTTCTTTAGATATGCTCAAAAATTCTTTCATTACGGTTGTCATTTCTTTTTTTACCTGAAAGATTATTTCTCTCTCTCTGTTTCTTTCTTTGTTTCTTTCTTTCTTTTTTCTCTTTCTCTTTTTCTACTTTTAGTTAGAATAATAATACTACATGCAGAAAACATAGAGATCTACATATCAGATACAGATAATATATAATGCATAAATACTCTTTATAATGGTTTTAAAATTCAGATTTTAAGATATAAATTTTAACTGTTTTATTTTTAATTGAAAAATAACTGTATACTTATGGAGTACAATATGATGTTTTAATACATGTGTACCTTGAGGAATGATCAAATTAGGCTAGTTAAATATCTATTACTTGATGTAATTCTTTGCGGTGAGAACATTTAAAATCAAGATAAAGATTTTTGAAATAGTAACTGTGAGAAACAAGAGTGATGTAGTTGTGGTAGAGTTTAAAGATTATATGCATATAAGCTGAGCATGTTGGTGCATGCCTGTAATCCTAGCACTTGGGAAGCTGAGACAGGAGGATCATTGGGAGTTCAAGGCCAACCTGGGCTACAAAGTGAATTTAAGGCTAGCCTGACCTGCATACTGAGACCCTCTCTCAAACACACACACACATTATATGCATACATTCACATATGTGCATTTACTTACGAATGCCTATGTGTACAGAATTATATGATATATGTATTATGCATGTTTAATATGCACATAATTTTATATGTTGGAGTTTTTATCTTTTCCTGTAGAAATAAAATTCTACATTAAAATATACCCAACATTCAGTTTTCTGAAAAAAGAATCACATTGTTTGCTTTTTTTGTGTTGTTTTCTGTTGATGCAGAGGCAATAATTCATTATAATATTATGTAATACATATGGTTTGCAGTATGACACAGCAAATTTAAGTCACTGTGTAAGAAATCCAAGAAAGTATTCTTGCTTAAAAACTGTGAAGCTTCAAAAGAGGCCTGCTTGTCAGAGAATCTGGTGTTACTAAATTGTAAATAATTTCAAAACTACTACAACCCCGTTAGAATGGATCTTCTGTGAAGGAGAATGTAACTGAATTTTACTTCCAAATCACATGCTAAAGTTTTTCAAGTAAAGTTATTTTTTTTAAACCAGCTTATTTTTTCTTTCTGCAAATTCGACTCTTTGCAAATAGATCACTTTCATTACATGTCCTGAAACACATTTTCTTAAATATTAGGCTTATTTAATACAGGTACTTTTATTTTATTTTATTTAAAAATAATTTTTTTGAGTCAGACTCTGGAACCCAAGCTGGTCTGGAAGTCTCCATCTTGGTGGTTGAGGGAATCTGAGATTTCTTAGTAGATATACTTCAGTAGTATTTTAGAGATTCTTTTGCTGCTGTGTGGTTTATCTTGATAGGACTCTATTTTCCTTTTTCTTTGTCTGTTACTTAACATAGCCCTAAAATATCTTCTACACTCCTAACCCCTGCTTCCAGGGAATATATTCATTATGAGGTAATGAAAGATTTATTGTCACATGTCTACTTATGTTCCTGTTAATTTTTTTTGTTCTCACCCTGCTTCTGAATTATTAGGTTTTATATTTGGCACTGAATTTTCTTGCTACTATTCTGACATTAAAATATCAATATATTAAAAACTTTTCGTTTCTCTTTGGACCAAAATTAAGCCACGGTGCAGTCTTAAAACAATAAGTAGTCCATATGTTTCACATTTTGGACCCTTGGCTTAGTAATGAGGAACCTTAGGAAAAAACAAGCTTCATGTACTCTTTCAAGTATGGTGACCTTGTGTGACATCTCAAGAGCTTAGTGAATCAGGGCAATTCCAATTCCCATCCTTTCTCTGAGCCCCATTCCCTCACAAGGCGATGAGGATGCTATACACAAGTGTCTAGCTGTACCTTCTGCAGTTTCTTTATGCCCTAAGGATAGGGGTTGATACCTCTTCTCAGGACCACTGAATTTCCATGTAACTCTACCTTTATTAAAATGCTGGTTAGGAGCTACAGTGGAGGATGATTTGACCCCTGAACCTTCATGGATTTATACTCCTTTCTAAACAATCAACACTCAATCAGGTCTTGCTGGTGCTGTATTCATTTCTTTCATTTTCAAACCAAGGAAATAAAACAATTGTGAATACATTTCTTCTCTATGACAGTATGGAAACTCGTGACACTTGCAAGATTAGCTGGGGATATTTTGGACAGTGAATTCAGTAAAATTCTGCACAATCATCTCTTTTATGTTCAATCCCATACTTCTTATTTGCTTTGGTATCTACTGTCTTCCACCATCATTTTGAATGAGGCAATTAAAGCAACAATAAATAGTAAATAACTAAAGATCAGGCCTTCTATAGCAAATTAGAGTCACAACAAGGATTCTCAGTAATCAGTGCCTGGTGAAGATGAGGAGGGAAACATTATCACAAATTCTGGTCTTTGGTTGCTATGTGCTTCCTTCCTATGAGTGTAATTCATCATCTGATTACTTTCAAGTCAATTAAAGTCCTGGTGAGGTTGGGATCTTCTGAGATTCATTAATGTATTTACTGAGCACCTTCTGCATATAATGCAGTATTTTAGGACTCTGTTTGAGGGAACTGAAACAAAAATCTACACTCTTTGACATATACTGTCTTATACTATAGCTAAAAAGCCAAATGTACTAAATTGACATAAGAAACTATATTTAACAAATATTTCCTCCATCTCACCCACAAAATGACACTTTTCTCTCTTTAATGGTCTTGTCTTTTCCACAGTATTTCCCATGACAACCCAAATGTCTTTTAATATGACCCCTCAAAATAAGGTATACTGTGTTTACAATGTGGGTCAAACAAGAACCCATTTCCTTCATGTTTCCTTGGTATTATGACTTGTGTTTGGATGTCCTCCCCTGACAAAGCCTCATGCAGTCATGGGTGGTGCTTTCTCAGTGGTAGCTGAATCTAGAGTGTGTGATCCTGAGATTAAGAGTATGAGATTACTAAATCAACTCACTAATTGGTTTGGCACCACCCTAATCCCAGTAGCTTGTATACAATATAAAGGACAGGAAGTGGTTTGTCTTGTCCGTTGTTATTTTGCTATCTTTTGCCCACCATGAATTGTTTCTTCTCTGTGATGCCTGTCTGCCAGCCAGTTATGGACAGAAACCTCACAAAACTGTGAGATAGGTAAACTTTTCCTCCCTTAACTTTGGGCATCAGGTGTTTTGTCTCAGCAATGAGAGAAAAGTAACTAAGACACTTGGCATATCTTTGCAGTCCAGTCACCCATTCCCTTGTGTTTCTCTTTCATGTCATGTTTCTTCTTGAGACGAACTAGGTTTCAGTAGTGACCTTATGTTGTCCATCAGGCTCTTGGGTGGTGCCAATGCTGCTTGGTCACTGGACCACACTCTATGTAGTCAGGGTCTTGTGGAATAATGAACAAAACCAAAAAACAAAACCAACCAAGCAAACAGAAAAACCAGTTTCTTAATCATTTTTCTTATAAGAACATCTGACATTTATATAGTACTCACTGTGTGCCTAACATTATGTTAAGTGCTTTGCATGTGTCAAGTCAGTCCAGCCTCATAATAGTCCTAGAAGATGAGATTGTTGTCAGCCCCACTTTGTAGATGGAGAAACCAAGACACAAAGTTAATTAATTTACCAAAGATCATACAATAAGTAACAGAGCCAGAATTCAAATTTAGTCTTACTCTAGGGTCTGTGTATTACCCCTACTTTATTCCAACAATTTACAAACTTATCACTCTCTTCTGGACCTGCATGTCCAATATTTCTCTTTAAAAGTGTAGAAGTCGGCTTGCAGATAATGTTCCAGTGGGATGGTGAACATCATTGTGTTATTGATTCACCACTGGATTAGTTATCCTGCCTACTTTGGGCCTCCAATAAATTTGGCAATTGGAGCCAGTTCTCAAGAATTAGTTGTAGGATCCCCAGGCAGCTGTGGTTTGGCTGAGTAGAGGCCGCAAACACCAGCTGAGTTAACAGTTCTGTAACTGATCACTGAGGGAGCCAGAGAATCAGCTCCAAGACAAGCAGATGTTGTTCCTTGTGCAGACTGATGGGAGAAATCAAGGCTGGAATGACAAGGTGGGTAGGTGTGGGGGACTAGGGGTGAAATACCATATTGTGTATGTAAGAAGGCTGGTGACTGGTTCCTGGGGCCAGAAAGCGAAATGGAGAAGTGGGGGCAAGCTGGCATATTATAAATGAGCTAAGCCTGAAACAAGGAAGTCAGAAATTCATTCGTTCATTCAATCGGTATTAATTGGCAACCAACTACGTGCCAGGCACTGTGCTACATGCTGCTGCAACAGTGATGAACAAGCTGTACCTAGTCCCTGCTCTCAGGGTATTTTATTTCTTGGAAAGTAGACTGATAAGACCAAACCAAATTAGATATCAGACAAATAAAGTAGTTGCAGGATGTGATGAATGCAGGATGTGATGAATGTTTTGAAGAACACAGGAGCAGAGAGCCCTACTTCAGGAGATTCATCTAAGTGCTTGTATCTTGCTATGACATAGGATACCAAGTTACAGAACTTCTGGGTGTAGGGAAGATTTTAGAATGATCGGACACAACAGTTTCCTTCACAGACAAGGACACTAAAGTTCAGAGAGTTTACGCAAATAGCCTAAAATCACACTACTACTAAATGATGGCAGAGCTATCCCTAAGACACAGTTCTTGTCCTCCCACTTCTGGGTTGTCTTTTCAGCAATACAGTCATGTTTCTCATCCTCATCCAATTTTGGGGGAGGTGGAGATGTGGTTTTGCTGTGTTGCCTGGACTGGCCTTAAAGCATCCTCCTACCTCAGCCTCCCACATAGCTGGGACTACATGTGCTCAGCTCACCACCACTGGGCCTGGCTTCTTCATCCCATTTTAATGTCTGAGACCAAATATGAACCTGGCCCTGTTGCTTTATTTGCCAACCTGAGGCTTTAATGCTGCTATGGAAACTACTAATTTAGCGATTAGTAAATGAATTAATGTGACTTTTTTTCTTCAGGAAGTCTTTTAAACTTTGAATCATCTTAAAAATTCTAAAGGAGCTTGAAAAAAGCTGCCAAAGTGCATAAATAAATGTTGAGCAGGTCCTCAGTCCTTCCTTACCTTATCTGATGTTGATGACGATGAGCAGGTACGAGATTTAAACTCTTGAAGTTCATCTGTTTTATCAATACTCCTGCATTTATAAATAATGATCAACCCCATTCCTGTTCAAATCTCCTGGTAAACTTGTATATAACAGGGCTTCAAGGATAGTAGGGTATCCAAATTTGTCCTAATATTTCGAAGCATCTCAGTGTAGGACCAACAGCACAGGCTGCAACAGCATCCCACAGCCAATGATTCCTGTTTTTCATCTTCGTTAGATGATGTATTCTACAGTTCATCTCAACTTCTCATTCAGCATATATTAATGCACGTCTCCTAGTTCACCTCATCTGCTACATAGTGTCCATTGTATAAAAAGAGCACATTAGGGGATGAAGGTATAACTTGGTGGTAAAGCTTGTGCTTAGCATGCACTTGAAGCCCTGGAGTGAATCTTCAGCACCCCAAATACATAATAAATTAAACAATTGATAAAATTACAGGATCACAATTCATCCATTCTCTTGTTGATAGATCCTTAAATTATTGCTATTTTTCTTATTACTATTATTACAGTGCAGGGAGGAGTACTGTTGTGTATGTCTTCTTGCGAGTATTGCAGACTTAGGTGTGGCACTGCAGGATTACATTGCAAGTGTTTTGAAAATAATTTTCAGGTTGATAGTACATTCTGACTAGTTGCAAAAAGGAAAAAAAATTCACTCAGGATAAATGACAGAAGAAATAAAATGTCAATAACAGGATGTAAAAAGGTATGGAGTACTAGGCAAATTAGGCATACCATCATGTACTGCATAATATTTCAGTTGACAATGGACCAATAATGACAGTGGTCTCATGAAATTATAATGGAACCAAAAAAACTCCTTTTACCTGTCGATGTCAGTTGTAGTCGTGGTAATGTTTTACTCACGTATTTGGGGTGACACTGGTGTAGAGAAACTGCCACACTGGCAGTCAGTAAGAGTATAGCATGCACAGTTTGTACAGTACATAGTAAATGATAATGATCATAATGACTACACTGCTGGTTTATGTATTTACTATACTATTTACTATACTATGCTCTTATGATTAAATAGTCATACTGCTTCTACTTATATATAAATTAGTGTAAAACCATATGCTGTGTTATGCTGGCAGCAGTCTCAGACACTGAGTTTACTGCATCTCTTTCAATTTATTTATTTATTTATTTATTTTGGCACCAAGGGTTGAATTCTGGGTGTTCCCACTGAACTATACCCTCAGTGCATTTTGAGATAGTATCTCAATAAATTGAACTTTGATCCTCCTGCCTCAGCCTCCTGAGTGCTAGGATTACAGGTGTGTGCCACCACGCCCTGCTTTACCATATCCCCTGATTGCATTAAGAGGACACAAGGAATGTTGACCTATATCATCTAGGTTTGTGCAAGTGTACTTTCTGGTGACAGCACAACAAAACCACCTCATGATTCACCTCTCCAAACATATCCCTGTCGTTAAACAACACATCACTATATAATCCTCTTTTTTAAAGGAAATGGATCTTTTAAGTAAAAGAGTAAATAAATTGGGGAACCATTTGAATGCCACAGATTTGCATCAATATTACTTCCATAAAGTCTTCTGGGATTTTTCTGGAAGTAATTACTTCTTCCTTTGAGCCTCCATTCCTCCTACCTCTATTGGATGGTATATTGTACGTGATGTTTGTCGTAATTTGTTCACATGTCTTTCTCAACAGAGTGATTAGTTTTGAGGGTGCAGTCTACATCCTATATGTTCCCACGATGTGGAGCACAGTAGTAGACAAGATGGGCACAAGGGCAGAAGGGAGGGTGGACCTGATCAATGCACCATATATACAGTATGGAAATATCACAGTGAATCCCATTAATTTGTGCAATTAATATGTGTCAATAATAATAAGAACAAGCAAACAAACAGGAAAAGATGAAGTTATGAATGAATGGTGCAAATCACGGAAAACTTTCTGGAGTTGGCTGTAGATTTCTGATGAGAGGATGGTTTAGCGAAAGTTAGCTTAAAGTTTGGGAAAGAGATTTACTCCTTTGTCTTCAGCTGGATGCTTCATTTAAAAGCTGATATGAATGGTTAATAAAGTAGAAAAATCTTTTAAAATATGACTGCATGCTTGCAATGTATGATTAACATGTATTGGTATACAGTTAGTTTTAGGAGAATTTTAATTTTATAAATTGCCAAGAAATCATTTGGGAAAACCTTCTGTTTCCATGTAGGGATCTAATTCTTTATCAGCTATTAGGCTTTTCAAGCCCCTTCATTCTTATAATCTGGGATTCTGGGATTTTTGCCCTGTTGGGATTGCTGATTAAATGAAATAATTCTGCTAAAGCGCTTAGCACAGTGTTTGGCAAATAATAAGTACTGAATAAACATTAGCTTTACTATTATTAGCTAATTCCATGCTTGGATTTCTCCACTTTATACCACCTGCTTCTGGTATAGACATTTGAGGGATCTCCAGTCTATATGTTTGGAGTAGTACATTAGTAAATCTGTCAGCTCAGAATGAAGGAGGCATCTAAAAATGTGTACCTTAGAGTTAAGGATACAATGGAAAATTCTTGACTATTTTGAGAGTTAACTATAAAATACACAGGGAGATTATAAATGGTTTTCAAAATGTAGAAAGTCCATTATGATATTTTAAGAATGCTTTTTCCCATCGCAAGGTTTGTGTATTATGAACATGCGTCACATGCAGGAAAGGTGACTGGTTTCACTTCCCCAAAAACCTTCTCAATGGAAAATATAAGGCAACTGTGCTCACCAAGGTAGCAACCAAGCGAGGTCCACCATAACTAGTATATATTTACATTTTGACTCACAGTGTTTGTGAGGCTTTAATCATAGGGGAACAAGTAATATTACTCAGGCTGCACTGTTTAATCTCCCATTCATTTGTTTTTCAAGTTCGTTTCGGTCTGTGGGAAGGTTCCCCTTTAATCACATCATGCCTTCCTGATTTCTGCAATTTATTTTCACTTATCATTTTGTGGTGGCTATGAAAAATCCTCTGGTAAGCTCCTTGTTTCCCAGATCTATGCATCTGAGCCTCATTGAGTTAGATTCATCCTGAATACATTTCAAGATCACATCAGCACTTTCAGATCAGCAAGTTACTTCTTAATAAATTGCTTTCTCGACATTAGGTGCTATTTTAAAATCATGAAAAAGCAGTTTTCAAATATGTGTGACTATTTCCAGAGGATAGCAAACTGGGATATTTAATTAAATGAAGGTGCTAAATTTTTATTATGCTGTCAATGGGTATTTGAATAACTAGCTATAAATGAGTTCTGTTTGTACCAAGTGATTTTCTAAATCCAATTGTCCCTATTCTCCAAAATATAGTTCTAGTTCTGAGACAAAACAGGAAATGGAATGGCCATGACTCCATAACTGAGACAAATTAGAGGGTTACAGCAATGAACTTAACCCACAGACAGAGCCATGAGAGCTTTGAATCATGGTGTTTTTTTGTTCCCTTGAACTGATGGAATTATCTACTCAATTAATTTTGCTCATTGTGCTATGGTTTGAGTGGCCCCTCTAAAACTCAGGTTGAAATTTAATTGCCACTGGGATGGTGTTTAAGATGGTTGACTAAGCTAAGGGGCTACCTCCTTGATGAATGGATTAAGGCCTTTATCAAGGGAGTGGACTTACAAAGAGGGGCTGAGAAAAAAAAAAAGAGGGCTCAGCACCTCCCACTGTGGAACCATGCCACAAGAAGACCCTCATCAGATGCTGTGCTATATTTTTGACTTCTCAGCCTTCATAATCACAGGCCAAATAAACTTCTATTGTTTATCAGTTACCCAGGATGTGGTATTCTGTTATAGGAACTGAAAATGGGCTAAGACAAGTTAGAAAATTAATTCTTCATTCTAGAATTTCTCCCACTCAAGTAAATAATATTGGTATATGAAATGTGCATTTAAAATATCTCACTGCTCTTCGAAATATCTAGATAACATGCCTTGAGCAAGATTTCTTATTTAGGCCCCAGAAGTTTATTGAAATAAACCAACCAAAGATAATAACATTTACTGTCATTTACAGAGCAGCTCCTATGTGACTAAGCTTTTTTTTTCCACATTGAGGTATAGCTGATAACTAAAAATTGTATATATTTAGAGTGTACAAGTTGGTGGATGTGGTGATATGTGCCTGTAATCTCAGTTACTCAGGAAGCTGAAGCAGGAGGATTTTGAGAAGTTAGCTTGGGCAACTTAGTGAGACCCTGTATCAAATTTAAAAAGAAAAAAGAAGTGTACAACTTGATGATTTGATATGTATATATATTTGTTGAAATAGTCACCTCAACATATCCATCACTTCATTTAGTTAATTTTTCTCCCTCTCGCTCTTTTCTCTTTTTCTTTCCTTCCTTCCTGCTTTTTTTCTGTTCTTTTTTTTTGTAGTAAAAACACTTACTGAAACACTAAAAGGTCTACCCTCCTTGAAAATTCCAAAAAGTATACAATACAGTATCAATAACTATAGTAACATTGTTGTATAATAGTTCTTTAGAATTTATTCATCTTGCACATCTGAAACTTTGTATTCCACTTACTAACATCTCCCCATTCCCTCCTCATTCAGCTCCTGGCAACCAATGTTCTACTCCCTGCTATAAATTTGACAATTTTAGATTCCACATATAAATGAGATCACACAATACTTGCTTTTCTGTGTCTGGAGTATTTTACTTAGAATAATGTTCTCCAGGTTCATTCATGTTTTTGCAAATGACAGAATTTCCTTCTTTTTAAAGGCAGAACAATATTCCACTGTACATATAAATAATGTTTGCTTTATCAGTTCATTTGTTGATGGACATTTCAGTAGTATTTTTTTTAAATCTTGGCTATTGTGAATAATACCACAACAAACATATGAGGGTAGATATTTTTCAAGATTCTGATTTCCTTTAGATATATACCCAGAAATGGGAACATTGGATCATAAGGTAGTTCTATTTTTAATTTTTTTGAGGAACTTCTGTACTGCTTTCCACTGATGGCTACAGCAATTTACATTCCCACCAATAGTATACAAGGATTTCCTATTTTCCCTATCCTTGCTATCATTTTCCTTTATATATATATATATATATATATATATATATATATATATACTTTAATCCTTGCAGCAAATGTCTTGGATGAGGCTATTCTTCCAAGTTTAGATATGGGAGATGTCTGCTCAGATTGTGTAATGTGCCCAGTCTTGCACAGTTGGTATCAAGGCTGATGTTAACCCCCCCAGTCCATCTGGTAATAGTACCACCAGATAAACTCTCATTTTTTCCTCTGCAAAAATGCAGAGTGGAATCATTTTATGATCCCTTTGATAGCTGGTTTTGCAGAAAAGCTATTAGACATTGTTGTAGTCAGGGTTTGCAAGGGAATAGATTTAATACAGTACACATAATTTATAGGATGCAGCCAAAAATTCAACTGCAGAAGAGTGCAGGAGATCTTTCCATGCACTAGAGACCCAAAGAATACAGCTGAAGGCTGTGCATCCTGTGGCAATGTCCTCCATGAGTCCAGCTGGAGGCCTGAAGCCCACGACAAGGTCTCTATATCAAGGATCTGCACTGGGAAGGCCCAAAGGCCAATGGTGGAAGCTAGAAAGTCTGTGCCAGCAGGCTGAGGGGTCTGCACTGGAGCCAGGAAACGACACTCAGGGTAAGGACCAGAGCTCCCTCGAAGAGAACCGCAGCCATCCTCAGCAATAGTGAGGACCCAAGATCCTCTGATTATGAGAACAGCTGAGTTCATATCAGGAAGACCAGCTTGACAAGCTTCCCTAGCAGAATCAACAGCACATCATCTTCCTGTTCAGTTCTTGTTTTATTTTGTTGGCAACAATCCTCAGGTGGGCCATCCACACCGAGAACCATGCTGATTCAGTTCAGCTGGGTGTTACAAGTTAACCATTAGTTAATCCACCACAGACATGGTAAAAATATATCTGATAGGAATACGCTTGCATCTTCCTTAATAGTTTCTATTTCTGTCATCTGGCTTTCTTTTTCCATTTAAGATATTTTCAGGGTTTTACTGCTAACCCTCTAACTATTCCCATGTTCATTTCCCTTCTCCTGCCACGTAATGTTAATACGAAAGAATTCCATTCAAGTTATGCAGCTAAGTTTATTACTTACCTAGACAAATATCACATGGGTTAATTTATTAACCTAAATGATGGTCACATTTTTTGCAAGATGCACTGTACTGTAGTTAGTTGTCAACAAAATATATCTTTCAATGTTTTGTCGAGATCAAGTATCAAGGCACCAAAAGGATGAAAAGTGAACAATTACTGCACATCCTGTTGACCAGTGTGCCCAAATATTTCCTGAAATTTCCAACAATTTGAGAGAATTCAGTCAAAATGGCTCCAAAGGATCTGTATTGTGACCTTGTCTAGGATGGACCAGACTACAAATGCTGTGAATGGAGCCAACCAGTATTTCAGTGGGAACCTAAATAAGAATTGACAAAGAAATCTCAGATGCATAATAGTTATATATCCTACCAAGGATAGCTACCAGGTGTGGACTAGTTTCTAATTATCAGACACTGTGCTAAGAGCTGTCCAGGCATCATTTCATTTACTCTTAGAGAGCTGGGATTGCATAGAGATTAACAACTTGGCTACAAAGCCAAGGCATAATGGTCAAGCCATGGAAACTGTTTCATTTTTACATCTATAAAATGGTGGTAATAATACCTCATAGAATAGAAGTAAGAAATGAGTTAATTTATACTTGGAATGGTACTTGGCATGAAGTCAGTACTCAGTGTATGTAGGTTATTAATTCTCCTAATGATTCTATGAGATAGATACAATTATGACCACTTGTTATAGTTCAGGAAAGTGAGGCTTAGACTTGCCACATTGCAGGGCTGGGATTGAAAACAGTTCTGTTTGCAGAGGGTGGTCGTGCATGCATGTAATCCCAGGACTCAAGAGGCTGAGGCAGGAGGATTATGACTTTGAGGCCAACCTGGGCCAAAATGTGTTTTAAAAAGAGGCCAAAACGTGTTTTAAAAAGAGAAATTTCCCTTCCCTCCCTTCCCTTCCCTTCCCTTCCCTTCCCTTCCCTTCCCTTTCCTTCCCTTCCTTTTCTTTTCCTTTCCTCTAAGCTGTTCTGTACCTCACTACAGGATAAACAGCGGGCAAAAGAACCCAGGGGGCCAGCTGGCTCCTGCTACCACCTGGTGCCAGCTCCTTAGATGATTTCCTGAGGGGTGAAGCGGAGGAAAATCTGCCACCGATTTGGCTGAGGGGCAGGATAAGAAGAGAATTTCATACTTCCTCTATCCCGCTAGAAATGTGGATGATGCAAATCATCCCAGCAAGACTTAACTGCAGCCAGCAAACTCCTCCAGAGGTGATGAAGTGAGTAAGCCCCGCGGCGAGTGGGGCAGGCTCCTTCACACCCCGCCCGCGGGGTTCTCACCCGCTCTGCGGAAACCAGCGAGGAAGTCGTGTCCGCTCCTCCCAGGCTTACAGAGAAGTGGACCCACGCAGGGGGTCTTTCTGGTTGCTGGATAATTCAAGATGCTGAGCTTCTACTGTGTCTTCTAAGAAAAAAAATCTGATGAATTAGGCATAATTATCCTATTTAAGAAATGAAAAGGGGTAAAAATGATCCAGACATGATATATGTATATACTAATTCCTCAAATGAATGTAATGAGTTGCTGGAGTATTAACCATATTTGCTTATTGTTTTTACTGGAGTAGGGGGGTACTGATATGATTTAAAAACAAAAAGAAAAAGATCTAGAAGCATCTCTATCTGTTATGACCTCCCCCATCAAAGGTAACCTGAAGACTTTCTGGAGGAACAAAGGCTGGCTGGTTTAGCGTTCAGCTTTCACTTGCATTCAACAGCACTGCCTTCAAAAACCCAAGCTTTTCCTGCAGAAAGTGACTCCACCAAGGGAAGTAATATGTGAAGTTCTTACAAGAAAGTTTTTGTTTGAAATTGTGACTCCTGCCAGAGATGTCATATGGTTTAGTTAACTTTCTTCCCAGGAACTAGGCAAATTTCCCAAGCCCCAGATAAATACAGCTGGAATCGTATTCAGAAATCAGTAGCATGGGGCTGAAGGGAAAGACAGAATTTTATACACTCCATTTGTTCCTGGTTGAGATAAAGCTTCTGTTCTATTTTCTTTAAGGTGAAAGTCCAGTTCACTTAGAGAATTATAAAGCCTTACTCCACTGGAAGAAAATGATTAAGATTTCTGTCACTGCTATAACCATTTATACCATAATAAATTTACCTAAGGAAAAGAATTTCCTCTTCTGGATTCCTTCCACAGCTCCCTGGGGAAGCAAAGCTGATGCTAGGACATTCTGCTTCTGCCGCTTTCTGTTCACCCCTTCTGTGTTGCAAACTGTTTCCCTCCATGCTGTTGATTAGCAAGTCTGCACGTTCACAGTGCAGTAATAATTAATGTTCCCCATGTTGACTCTCAGGAACTACAATACCATGAAGTACCCTTCAGAATTATCAAGGAGAAATTAAATTATGTTCAGTGTAGTTTTAGAGCAATATTACTTAGAATTTAAAGTACTCTACAGGGATGGGTTGGAGCTGGGTCCTATTGGCTTGAGAGAGCCTATTGTGAAACAGGAAGGAGTTTGGGGAGCCAGATGTTAAGGCTTTAAAACTGGGCCATGATTGGCATATTTATATTACAGAAATTGGCATTTGCTGAAAATCAGAAATCTCTCCTTCACAGATACCTGGCTTATCAGTGTATCATTGTCTATACCCTGGAAACCACATAATCCAATTCACACTTATTAGCTAGAACAGCACATTTCACTTCTCTGGTCAGTAGTTTATTGATGAATCTTGCTAGGTTAGAAGGACAATTAATACTTGCTTTCATTTTCATTGGTTGCTCTAACAAATTACCACAAACTGATGACTTAAAGCAATCTCAGTGTATGCTCCCATAGCTCTGGAGGCCAGAATTCTAAATTGCTGGGCTGAAATCCAGATGTTGGCAGGATGGTGCTTGCTCTGGTGGCCCTAGAAGCCCTGTAAGAGGTCTGTTTCTTGCCTCTCCCAGCTCTTGGTGGCTGCTGGCATTTCTTGGCTTGTGACTGTGTCACTACAATTGTCAAAGCCAGCATCTTCCTCCTCTTTCTCTGCTCTGTTTTCACATTGCCTCCCCTCCTCCCTTTCTGTGTATATGTGTGTGTGTGTGTGTGTGTGTGTGGTGTCTGACCACTTTTTCATAAGGACACTTTAGAGTGCATTTCGGGTTCACCCTGGTAACCCAGACAATTTCCCTCATTTCAAGATCCTTAATTTCTTCTGCAAATAACCATTTTTTTTTCAAATAAGGGAACATTTACAGGTTTTAGAGATCAGGACCTGGCTGATAACTTCAAGAGGGCTATTTTTCAGCCTCTGCAGCCCCTTGTGCGTACAGACATACTACATACAGGCAACATCCTTAACAAACAGCAGTTGTAATAATAAAGAGCAAAGTCTTAATGATTATCATAATGGAAGCTCTTCTTTATGTAGTACTTCCTGGGTTTCAGACAAAGCATATAGTAATCTCTTTGTTTCATTATTACTCCTTCCCTATTCAAGAAGTGTGTGCTCTGGTGTCATAAATACTCTTTTGGAGCACCAGCACCTAAACTGTTAAGTCATGAAGAACCTACGCCCTACTTGCATCCACCTTCCACCTCAGAGCCTTTCACAGAGCTGATCATGAAGTTGTTCTGGGGCTCCTATTTTATGTAGACTACTTTTCCTATCATAGATTTATGGTTTTCAGCCCTACCTCTTGATTACTCTTAGCAAGCTTATCTCTAACACCAATGTTGGACTTGATTATGGAAATTATGCAGAGCTTATTTATTGACTGGGTATGACCTCTCTGGTATGCAAAGTCCTTGGTCAAGTAAGTGGACCAAGGTCAGTTCCTATGCAAAACTACACTGGCAATAAATAATATTTTTCAAGAGGTGATTTGG
The DNA here is from genome assembly GCA_004363535.1 of Dasyprocta punctata. Classification (NCBI taxonomy): domain Eukaryota; kingdom Metazoa; phylum Chordata; class Mammalia; order Rodentia; family Dasyproctidae; genus Dasyprocta; species Dasyprocta punctata. Next base: position 29,153 of record RJWM01013779.1, read on the forward strand.
AGAATGCCTTGGACCAGGCCTAGGGTAACGAACCAGTCATTATCTTTCCTGTTGCTTTTAGATGGTGTGTTTTCCAGTGGTTGTCTCCTGACTTGCCTGCAGAGTTCACTGCTTCATTCTACAACTTGCACTAGAAAAAGGAAGGAGAAAAGAACTAAGTCTTGGTGATTGCTCACTGTTTCGGGCTCTGTTCCAAGAGTTTTACATGTTGGGCTAAGGATGATATAAATTCCAGAAACATTTTCTTGTGTTATTCCTTATAGCTGCAATAATAATCTGGTAGAACAGTTTTAGCGAGGTAATATAAGAAGTCTATTTGGTTTAGGCAGTGCATTTATATTTCTGTTGAAATACAATTTTCAGTTTCGAATAAAAGCTGGTTGAATATGGCCTATATGATAGCTAGTATTTTATGGAGGAATTCAGGTCACGTTTGCTCAGTTTTAGAAATGACCTTTAGGTCATGTGAAATTTTGTGTATATATAAAAAATGGATTCCTGGAAATTTGACAAAGTCAACAGTAGCAGTCCAAGAGCAGAAATTGGGGAAGATGGTGGTCCACTAGTATGGCTGAAATTTACTGAATTACTCAGATTCTAGGGTCTTTATCTGCAAAATTGTGATAAGAATTCTTACCTTGTAGAGTTTTTGGAGTATCAAAAATGAATTGATGCATATGAAATGCCTAGCATATTCTAAGTAGTCAATAAGTACTAGCTATCATAGTCATTATCATAGTAGTTTTGCTATAGATTGAGGCTGAATGCTTGTATCTCCCCCCCCAAATCTATATGTTGAAACCCTAACCTGCAAGAAGATGATTTTAGGAAGTTAGGCCTTTGGAAAATGATTAGGTCACCTCACAGGAGAAAGTAGTGATTGAGATTAATGGCTTCATTAAGGAGACCCCATAGAGCTAGTCTGCTCCTTCTACCATGTGAGATTATAGAGGAAATGTCAATTCGAGTCCTGGAAGAGGAACCTCACCAGAACTTGCTCATAACAATACCCCGATTGTGGACCTACACACCCCAGAACTGTGGATAATAAGTTTTTGTTTATAAGCTATCTAGTTTATAGCATTTTGTTACAGTATCCTGAATAGATGAAGACAAGCTCAGGATGAACAAATACTGTCATGGTGAGTTTCAGACATGAGGGCATCTTGCTCTAGTCATTTGAATATTATGTTGTAGTGCCTTTTAGTCTTCCTGTTCCATGTTTGCGGTGTAGTAGCAGTTTGGGCACTGCCTTTGGATCCTCCTGGGAGGAGTCTCTGCCTTGCCAGGGCCCTGTCCTTTTCCCTTCCTAAGAGACTGGGGCCTCCACCTCGGTTAGAATAACCTTCTCTAAAAATAGCCTGTTTATGTACTTATCTGTACACTTCCAGACCTTCAGCTGGTGGTGAGCAGGGAGGATATCTGACTTCTCAATCTTTACTACTTGGCATAATTCCTGGAACATGGAAGGGGCACTAAACATTCTCACTCAGTTGAATTTAATAAAGTTTCAACTTTTTGAAATAGAAACAAAAACTGAGATTGAATATTTCTTCTAATCCAGTCTTCTTTTATGGGAAAGGAGATCATTGCCTCTGTCATTTTTTTACATTCTTTTCTAAATCTTGTTTACTTTGTCTTTGGTTAGCTCTTGGGGCAAAGAGACAAAGGGGGGGGGACTCAACTTTGTGATTTTAGACTAATTATATAGTGAATTTTGGTTTTTATTTCATTTTCTGTTACTCAGCGGTCCCACATTAACATACAAAGTAACATTTGAGGATATTGAGTTACACCCTTTGTTTCCATAATCTTAGTTAAAATTTCTAAAACCCTATTAAATAGGTATGATTATTATCATGTCTATTTTATAGTATAAAGATACTGAAGTCCGGTGAGTAATTTGACTAGAGTCATAGTAGGACTAGGATTGAAACTGGGTCTTGTACGAGACTTTGAAATCTGGCTTTTGAATGCCACACTGACCTCAGTTTCCCCCTTTGCCCTTGCAGTGCTGGGATTATTGAGCCCAGGGCTTTACACACACTAAACAGCTACCACTGAGCTATACTCCCACTCCCTAAACTATTTTCATTAAGTGGAAATCCTAAGAAAAACAAAATGTAATGCAGTCTGACTAAATGCTAATTGAGCACCTGCCAGAATTCTAAGGAGGTGCTAGATTATTCTCTGAAAAAAGAAGCAAGGAAGAAAGGGAAAAAAGAAGGAAGGAAGACAAAAAGGAAGGGAGACATGAAGACAGCACAGGAAGGCCTGGATTACGCTGACACAAGTGAGCAGTCTGCAGCATAACATGCAAAGAGTCAGTCATCCTTAGATGCCAACCTTGTGTTCACAGATTATGTGCCTTGCTTGCCTTGCCCTGGGTTTCTCATTGACGTTTGTTCTCAGGGGAGTTCAGTGTCTAACAAAGATCTCATATCAGTATGGGTGCACCAGGGGAGGGAAACCACACAGTGATTTGAAGAGGGAATGTTTAATATAAAATTATTAACTAGTAGACAGCTCTAAAGGGAGAGAATATGACAAGTGAAGCCAAGGAGCTTTGACCTTCAGGACAAGAGGGAGGACTTTGTTTTTCCCTTAGGGCTGTGCTTGAGTGAGCATGACTTGCCCTATTTATTAGGCAACATTAGACTCTGCAGCATTTCCTTTCAGATCACCCCAGGCATTTAGGCTATTTAAAAAATCTAAATAACATCTCCATCAAACTAACATTCCAAGAAAGAAACATTTTAATCTGCTTTTTCCCAGAACGGCCTTTAGGTATTACAGCCTAAACAGGCTGGGTGATGGGCAATATACTGTATCTGGAGATTTATGGGAACTCAGAGGTTTTGGCAAAGGTACATATACATCTCAAGGAAAAATTAAATATAATTTGACATCATATAAACTACACATTAGAATTTGAATGCAGGTCAAATCACAACAGCTGTTGGTTATCTTTCATTAAAACTACAATAACAAAATTGCTTAAACAAATTCTCTTCCTTTCTAAAACTTTCAAAGTATTTAATATTTGCATAATGAATAATCTCTGGCTCCAGAAGAAATTCCCAAAGGGGGAGACAACACAGAAGCAATTTGAATTGCAACAATATGGCAAAGAGAAAAGAAGGAGCATGCCAAATCCTCAGATTTGGGGCCCATTCTCAGGAGAAATCTAAATAATGGTGGTCACCCTTTTGTTAAATACTAAACAGAGGGCAGGATGGCCAAAAGAACACAGTTCCAAACGTTTGGCCACCACATACTAACTAGGTCAAAGGTATAGCTTCAGTTAAGGAATTAGACCACATATTTATGGGGTGGTCAGTCTCGAATATTTCAGCAAAGTTTTATTTTGTGTTTTGAAAGGACTAAATCCTTCTTCTCAGAACCCTGGAAATTCCTCTCCTGTTCTTATTCCCCCAGTCTGAGGAAAGTTCTGAATATTTTGTCTTTTTTTCCTTGTCTTTAAATTAAAAAAAAATTTTTTTTTGAAACAGGATCTTACTATATAGTCTAAGCTGACCTTAAACCCACTGTTTATGTAGCCCAGGCTGGCCTTGAATTTGCAATCCTCCTGCCTTAGCCTACCAAAAGTCAGAATTATAGGCATGTACCACCATCTCATCTTCTGAACAGTGTCTTTTTTATAAAAGGCCTTTGCTGGCAGTTTATGTGCCATGATTTTGGGGGGTGCTGGGAAACTTCTGGCTGTAGAAGGCAGCAAGGTTGAGGTGTACTCTTCCCCATCTGTAGCTGAACTAAATAGTTTAGCTAGATCAATGGCTCTTGACCTGACTACACTTCAGAATCACCAGGGAATAAAGATCATACCTAAGGTTGTACCCTGCCTCAAGCCAATAGAATTGAAATCTTTGGTAGGTGGACTAGAATGTTGGTATTTAAAAAAATCCTTCCCCAGGTTTATGATTTGGATATGGTTTGAGTGTGTCCTTCAAGGGTTCATGCGTTGGAGGTTTGGTCCTTAGTGTAGGGATACTGAACCTTTAAGGAGTGGGGCCTGGTGGGAAATGCTTAGGTCACAGGGTCTGGATGTTGCCCTTCAGAGGGCTCTCTTGAGACCCCTGAGCTGTCCAGAGAGTGAGCTGTCACAAATGCAAGCCTGACACCTGGGTTCTGGTTTGTAGAAGTGACCACTTCCTTTCACGCACACTCCTGCCCTACAACTGTCATTCCCCATCAGGCCCTCGCAAGAGGCCAAACTAAGGTCCTTATTGCCTCCATCTTAGACTTTGAATCTTTAGAACTAGATGAATCTCCTTTGTTGATAAAATTTGCCTGCCTCAGGAATCTCTTTATAGTAATATAAAAGACTAATATGCCAAGTGTCATGAATATGCAGCCAGGGCTGAAAAGCACTTCTTATTCTAATACTTGGTGCATTGATACCTCTGTAACAAATATTCTCCAGAAATCTTTATGCACATTTAAAAAATTATTCCTAGGGCTGAGGATTTGGCTCAGGGGTAGGATCCTTGCGACCCTGGGTTTGATCCCTAGTTGTGAAAAATAAATTAATTAAACAAAAAAATTATTCTTAGTTGGATAAACTTTCATTGAGAATCTACTGCATGTGTACATTTATATGTTGGATTAAGATAGAAGCACACAAAAATGAAAGCAATTATACTAAAGTAGAGAGGTAAAGGGAATTTTTCCCTGGCATTTCAAAGGTGTAGTGGTGCACGCCTTTAATCCCAGCACTCGGGAGGCTGAGGCAGGAGGATCATTGTGAGTTTGAGACCAGCCTGGGCTACAAAGTGAGTTCAAATCCAGCCTGAACTGCATAATGAGACCCTGTCTCAAAAAGTAGGGCTGGAGATTTAGCTCAGTGGTGTAAGTGCTTGCCTGGCAGGTGCAAGGTTGAAAGTTTGATCCCCAGTACCAACAAAACAAAACAAAAGAATATTTGTTTTCATATTAAAAACACTCTGTCCCTGCTCCCCTTTTTGCACTTTTGGGTGTGAGGCTGATTTTAGGAGGCTGTTGAAACCTGACCCTGAATATGAAAGAAAACATCTCTGTCATTTGGTTAGAACTTGGTTTCTCAAATAACTTTCTGCCTCTGCTCTGAAAGTGTAGTTCATGAAAGAAGTTGAAAGTTCTATGTGAGTATGCACATTTTCATCATTGAGGGCCTAATATAAAGTAGTCATTTAGTATATATTCAATTATAATGACTGAACATATCTCATGACTCAGTTCTGAAACCCAGCACTAAATGCATAGGTCATGAATAATATTCAGAAGCCCTGGCCATCGCAAATATTCATCCAGTGTCTGTCTTCATTAGAGGGCTATTAATGTGTCAAAGATATTTGTTGAGAAAAGGAAAGTAATACATTCTATACTTATTCCTATTTGAAAAGCAACATTATTTGTAGAATAATAAAACATTAATAAAAGGAAGCTTCCTTTAAAAGACATTTTCTGTTTTCAACGTAATTACTAATGTTTTTGTTTTTTGAATGGACATCAATCTCTGATAGACAATGTAAATAGCCCAATTCAGGGAAGAGTAATATAAAACAGTGTTCATAAAAAGTTAAAGTGATGCTTTACTGATAGTAGTTTAGAGTTGTTTTACTAATGTCAAGAGACAGCAAGTATTCATTCCCTGGTGTCCTCACTGATGAACAACCCGTCCTAAGGATTGTTGGATTGGCTTAGTATACAGTCTGTGAATAGGATGCAGCAGTGATTGGCAAACTTCTTCTCTAAAGGGAAAATAGTAAATAGTTTAGGCTTGACTACTCAGGCCTGGAGCTGTAGCACTAAAGCAGTCATATAATGTATACATAAATGTGTCTGTGTTCCAGAACTCAAGTAGCAGAGTCAATTGGCTTGTGGGCCACAGTCTGTCCATTCCTGGAAAGGAGCAAACCCAACAAGGAGTTACACTGACTCTGAGGTTGCGGTGGGAGGCTGTCAGGAAGGACTGGGAATTTTAACCTATTCTAAAAAAGTCATGAGAATGTAGACTCATTCTGTTAAGAAAAGTCATGAGAAATCATTAATAATATTTGAGTGGTAATAGCAGTCTTTACTAATTAATGTTTACTGAGAACTTAATGATTGATGTGTGTTAAATCATGTAATCTTCATAGTAACTTTGGCGTAGGTATTATATTCCCATTTTGTGGATGGGAAAATTGAGGTATGAAGGTTACATAAATTTCCCAAAGACATTTAAGTAGTAAATATTATAGTTGAGCTATGATAGTCTGACTTTAGAGTCTGATTTTTTTTTCCCCCGGCACCAGGGATAGAACTCACAATCTCACATCTGCCAGGGCAGGCGCTTAAGTCACTGAGCCAAACTCCTGGCCCTAGTTTTTTGAGGCAGGGTCGCACTATGTAGCTCAGGCCAGCCTTGCGTTCATGTTGTAGCCCAAGCTGGCCTTGAACTCACAATGCTCCTCCTACCTCAGCCTCATGAGTGCTGGGATTAAAGGCGTGCACCACCACGCCAGGCTGGAGTCTGATTTTCTAACAATGATGGATTACTACTTCCCCAGAGAGAGCAGAGCAAAGTCCAGCGCCATCAAGCTTGAGAGGGAATAGAAGGACTCGTTACAAATGCTGCAGTGTCTGCGCAGGTTGCAGGGGTTCATCATGCTGGATTGTTTACTGTAGGGAGATGGATTTTCATGGGTCTCTTATTTTTGTGTAACTTCAAGCAGAGGCACTGGCAGCCTTTTGTTCAGGACTACTTTTTTCAAGATTGCTTGCATATTGAACAACTTTAAGTAATAAAACTTCCCTCTGGAACAGAGAGAAAGTTTGTTGGCTGCAAAGCACTATAAAGACAATGTCTCCATTCAGGACAGTTGGGCAAATTTGCTTGTAGCCTGTTATAAAGATTGGGGAAGCACACACCTGTAGTCCCAAGTCTCTGGGAGACTCAGGCAGGGGACTTGTTGAGTATGGGCCCAGCCTAGGCAACTTAACAACTTGGTAAGATGCCATCTCAAAAAAATATATAATAATAACAAGGGCTGGGAGTGTAGTGAAGAATGAAGGCCCTGAGTAGACTCTTTAATACTGAAATTGCCAAAAAAAAAAAAAAAAAAAAAAAAAAAAAAAAAAAGGAGACTGGGGGTCTTCTTCAACTGTGCTGGGAGGAACCCCATATGTGTGCAGCATCTACTTGGGGTACTCTGTTACCCCCTTGGAAGTTAGGGGCAAGAGAACAGATGGTAACATGAATTTCATGTTGTTTGCTGTACTGAGGGCAATAAGGTCCTTTATCTTTTGACCCAGCAGTCTCTGCTAGCATGCACAAATTTAAGACAGGCTAACTTGTTATCGTGCAAGCCAGGTAAAAAATGCAGACCTTTCACAGTTCTTGACATACACAGGAAGAACAGCAGGTCCTGAAGTCTAGTCTGAGGATCAAGGCTGAACACTTTTAGCTTGACTCTGTGCACTTTTTAATTATGGATGAACAAAGGCCAGAGGCCTATACTGAAGATGGAGAGAGACAAGTCCCTACGAGCACCTGCAGCTCTTGATTATATAACTGTCAGAGGGCTTTGCTCCTCTGAGAAGTTCTGAAACTGGCCACATGGAGATCATGATGCACTGTTGATTTCGTGGAATGATTTTCAATGAGTCATAGCTGTAATACAAATATTACATTCCAGAAAACTAATACAGTGCAGTGGGCCCCAAGCCTAGCTGCTCATCAGAATTGCATGCTAACATTAAAACAACAATAAGGCAGATTCCTGAATATTTTGTGGGGGGAAGGCTCAGACATCAATATTTTATAAAAGGTTCTGAGATTATTCATATGAAGTCAGTCCTTGCACTGTTTTGATATGCACTGAATTCTACTGCAGACAAATCTTGCTTCCATACCATTTGTTAAAGAAGAATTGTGCTGTCTAATGGTGGCAACTAGCCATATGTGTCTATTCAAAGTAAAATTTACACAAGTTTAAAGTTCAGTTCCTTAGCTGCATTAGCCTCATTTCAGATATGTGACAGAAAGATGTCGCTAGTGGCTACAATATCATGTATCATGGACACAGAGCATTCCCATCACCACGGAAAGTTTCATTGGGTAGAGTTGCTTTAGAATATTTTAACATACCAGAAGGGAAGAATGCTATCAAAGGCTATTGGGATTGCACCAAAAAGACTCTGGAGTCAAAATCAATAAGCTTCTGTTGGCCAGAGATAGGGTGATTTGAGCATTAATTTGAATAATAACTAATGAACTTTAATATATTAAATACAGTTAAACCTATTTGTTCTTAATCATACTAAGAAAAAGTGATTAGTGACTTTTGGAGAATGCTAGGAAACCAATTTACTGTTTGGAAACTGGAAAATAAAGGATTGTGGAGCATTTAATCCATTCTGTTTATAAAGGAAGGCTGAGTAAATGCTTGAGATAGTTTTGAGAACCTCAGCAGAAGGATCATTAGCAGGTCTAAGGACTGAACACCTGTTGCCCTTTGGAGTGCCTGATTCCATAATATGTCTTTGTATTGACTTCTTCTTCATTCTTTCACTCCCCATATGCTGCACTCCTGTTCTCTGGGACCACCAAATAAACATTGCATGAAAATCTTTATCTCAGGCTCTACTCAGTGGGTGGCTGGACTACCCAGGTTAGAACAGCCTTGTAATTCAAATGCTTGAAATAGATCTACTTGGCATATGGATTTAGTTGCTTGGTTCAGACTATACTCATGGTCCAATCTCCTGTGAGGAACTGTTCTTTTCAGAGATGTAGGTGGGACCTGATGTCCAAGTTGTGAGAAGCAAAATTGAACACAAACTTTCATTCTAACAAGATTCACTAGGTGATTTGTACGTACCTTAAAACTAAACAATTCTTCTTCAGACAGTTATAATTATTTGGCTTAGTAACACTTTAAAAAGTGATAAGATGTTGAGACCAAAGGTCTGTGGGAAGCAGATTCGGGGGAAGAAGAACATATATTGCTATATGGGAGTGGGGTTGGAAGTAGAAAAGTGAGACTGAATGCACATAAAATGCTTTAAATCAGAAATATGGTAAATGGATAATATGTATCATATGGTAGAGTATAAAATGCATAACAGTGTGGAGTGTAATAAACCAGTGCATAGAGGGTACACAGGGAGTAACTAGGTTGTTATTCTCTGCATCATAAACCTGAAAAAATACTGGAGTAGGAAGATAACTCCCCAGTTCAGCAGAAAGCTGCCTTCATATCATTGTAGACACATAGCAATTCTGATTAAAGGATTGTTAAATATTGGATCCGAGGCTTATATTGGAGCAGGATGTCTGTGAGGGAGAACCAATCTTGGCAATCCACCACTTTCTCTGTTTACTGCAGGCTCCTTCTGCCTTTTCTAAGCTTCTTACATTGTTCCCCCTCAGCTCACGGCCTCTCTTTCCCATGTAAGAACTCCCAGTGATACACATGGAGAACTGGCAGATGTTTAATAGTGGGCTCTCTAGAAAGAATACAGAGTTCTGATATGCAGTGTTTTCAAATTTCCATTGTATATGTACTCCCACATGGCTGTATGCCACCGATGTGGTGTTCGCTGAACAGAGTTGGGAGATGGTACAAGCTGGCTTCAGTAAACCACAGGAAGTGAAAGAAAGAAGGAAAATAAAGGGTGGAGAGGACACTGTGTAGAGGTTTATAGCCTTCCCAGAAATAAGATGGTATTAGTGATCACCTGGAGTGCTTCCTTCTACTTTGTTTGCTGTGATTCAGAAATCCAGTTGCCTCTTCAAATCCAACGCAAGTGTCCAGTGAACTTGCCTGGTCTTGTTGGTGCTGTGTTGCAGATCTGGCTATGATTCAATCTTTGCCCTATCTCTTAGCTTCAACATTATTGTGAACTTCTTTATAGTGTAGATTTGAAAGAATCTGAAACTCAGCTGGAGAAAAGGCTTTAGGGCAACAAGAGTGATTTGTATTTCATACACATTGAAGCTTCTTCCAGAAACATCAGCTAGGCTTTGGAATGCTCACACCATCCCTATGGATTCATCGCACCCCTGTTCTCTTGCCTGGGTGTAGTGCTAATGACTCCCCACTTAGCTTCCTGAGGTGCTACACACCCAACTTCTTTGGCCTCAGTTCAAGCCTTCACCTGGTTTCCTTGGACATCATTCAAGAGTTGCATACCTGTCTTTCCAGAGGCACCTAGCTGGCACACAGCTTCTTTCCCTTGGGGACATTGGCCAATAATGCATATCTAACACTGGAAGTAATTTAGGCTGGTCGCCCTGCCTACATGTGCTGTCTTGGGGGCTCATGGACCTGATCGAGGGGTCTCATTCCCTCTGGGCACCTCCTTAGCTGTATACCATTAATTCCCTTTGCTGCAACCCTGGGCCAGCCCAACACTCTTCTGTCATACTCATCAACAAAACCCACACCTGAATTTCCCCTCACTGCTCTGGGTGCTTCCCTTTTGCTTTTCCTTGGAAGGCATCCAGTGCTAGAAATCCGGCTTACCTCAGATAGCCCAGATAAATGCATCTTAGCTTAAACACACACACACACACACAGAGACAGAGACAAAGAGAGACAGAGAGAGAGAAATTTGTGCAACCATTTTGATGTCTTATCTGATTCATGATGACTTATGAAAAAGACAGACTTTCTCTGGCAAGTTGAAATTGTTCATTTTTACCATCCTAGTATTTTTTTAAAATACATGTTGATAGTTTTCTCCCCAGGTGAATATATATTCATTGTTAGATTCATGATTTAGCTTTTATTTCTTCTAAAATAAAGATAGCAGTAGTGAAAGTTCCCTTCTCTTTGTCAGAAATGGGGCTTCCTCTCTGAAAAATACCTGCCACCTACCCAACGGCACAACTAGTTTTGTTTATTCCTTTTAATTTTCACTTTCTTCCCATAGGCTTTCCTCCTCTGAGCACATAAACATATCACCGCTCTTCATTACAAACACAAGGCCAGTTTATACCTTTTAGAACATTCTACACTCTGACAAAAGCACTACAGGTGGCTCAGCTAACTCCTTACAGCTTTTATGTCTCCCAAGATTGGGAGAGGCACTGGGTCCAGGGGTCAGTGTGTCCTTCCTGCCAACTGAGAGCCTTTTTCCACCCACTGACTCTTCCACTCAGGCCAAAAGTCTCTGGGTTGAAAAATGTATTTAGTTCAAGCCCAGATTGTATAAGAAGGAATACCAGCTTTTTGCTGTCAGGCTGGAGAGGCTGACCAAGCTAGACCATCCTTGACCTTTCTTCTTTCTCGAGGATCTCCAGTGAACTTGTGTCCAATTTATCCTGCAGCTCTCCACAGAGAGCTTCATTCTCTGGTGTCTCTGGTGAGTTTAGAAGGCCGCCTATCTAGACAAAAACAAGAGTGCCTGGGGGGAGAGATTGCCCAAAGTTCGTGGCTGTCAGAAAGATGAGTATCATTCAAATGGCTCTGAAAGAAAAGATAAAGGGATCACATTGTAAGCTGTTGTGAGATTAGACTGCCCAAACCACTACGGTCAAGATGAAGCAGCAGTTACAGCACAGAAGATCATGCACCAAAATTGGTAGCACTATGCGCAAGGTTTTGGGGGACTTATTACAGGAGGCCAAGTTGAAT
>RJWM01013779.1:40876-51916 GCA_004363535.1 Dasyprocta punctata
GTGGGAAGACCTTACAAATGCATGAAATCTTTGAACTTAGTGTATTACAGGTACTCAGAAAATACTTTATTGGTTCCAGTGTAATAGGGCTCACTCATCTCCTGCCAAGGCAGTCTATGGCAGTGGCCTTTACAGGAGTAGGTGAAGTAAACAAACATTCAGAATGTCCCACAGTCATATATAGTGCTACTCCGTGACTGGGCTGCCTGTCTGCTGGGACAAGGCTTCATCGTTTACTCCAAATGGATAAATGTGGAGTGTTCCCTTGGCCTTAGGTAGGTACAAGACTTACCCTGAGCATGATTGAAAGTCAAGGGAGCATTAACATATGAAACCTGGAAAGTAGCTATTCCCTCAATTGCCTCACTTCCCACAGTACCTCTCTAGTGCATTCTCTATTGTTCTGCCCTGTGCAGTTAGGGCTTACTTAGTTTGCCTTATAAGGCTATTTCAGGGATTCAAGCTTTCACTATAGGAAGGTTTTCCTGCTGTTCTGACTGAATTGCTTTCTGCTTAATTTTAGTTCATTATGTCTGTAAAGACAGGGAGGGCTTTATGGGGCAAAAGGCCCAATCATTGTGGGAAGAATGAATCATTCCAAGAACTGGGAGATGGGCTGGAAGGCAGCTGAGGGGCAGGAAGTTGGGGGTGGAAGGTTATTGAGAACTGCAGCAAAAATCTGTCTTCTCTCTTCATTCCTCCCACTAGGGGGTGCCCAGCATCCTGGAATAATGACTCCTATTAGGAACTTGAGGTTCTATGGGGCACCTCCTAATAGAAGGGCACTGAATGACCCAGGATTCCTGTATTTCTGCCATGAGTTGAGAAGAGGAGGGACGAGGGTCGGGGGAGGGAGAGGGTGAGAGAGAGAGAGAGAGAGAGAGAGAGGTCAAATTAGTAGTAGCACAAAGGCCTCTTAAGCTATTATTTTGGGGATACCCTGAGTTCTCTAGGACCCATTGATCTCACAGTCAGTGGCTGAAGTATCTGTAAACGAAAAAAGTCTTTTTGTGTCTGGAAGAAGTGGCAGCATAAGGTTTTATACCTGGTAGTGAAGAAGTTATGGGGATGAGAAGTACAGTAATGAAGTTAGGACTCGAGTAAAGATTAAAGGGTGTGATGAGGCCGGGGAGAGGTGAGGGTATTTGGAGACTCTCAAAATACCCAGATCTTCAGATTTGCCTCCTTAAACCTTTCAGGCATGAATTTTTTTTTTTTTTTTTGGTGGAAAGAACATGGATCTTGGATCTTGGTAGTCATGAATTCAAATCTCAGCTCAAGCATTCAATAGTCACATGACCTTGGGTACTTAGGCAAGTTATACAACCTTTTTGATTTTCAGTTCTCTGCCTCTCTTCAGGGACAAGGCTGTTTATTCCCAATGGATAGATGTTTTCCAAATGGATAGATTGCAACTTCAAGGTGGGATTGATGAAAACACATACTAAACAAATGCAGTCTTTCCCTTTTCCTTGTTTTCCTACCAGAGAATGGCTGAAGGCAAAGAAACATCTCTTACTGTTATGGTTCTGGTATCCTCAAACCTTGGAGTTCCAGGGCTGCAACTCTGGGTCAACAGTGTCCTCCTCTGGGGTTTTCAGCAATGAAAAGCTTCAGTGAGTGTGCAGGTTATGCCTCTGGAGTCCTGGTCCTTCTGCCTGCATTAGCAGTTTACCTAGGCTCATGTGATAATGTTTCAATTCCTTAGAGCACTGTTTCCCAAAATATAGGTCCTAGAGCAGGATTAGCAGAGGGTATTTAATAAAAATGTGGATTCTGGACCCCTTGCAATTGGACTTTCTGAAATTTAAAAGTAATTACTTACAAATTTATCAGTTCTAGGGAGCATAATTTCTTTTCTTTTTATTTTAAAGAGAATAAAATAAAACAAGACAAATCAGAACAAAGCAGATGAGAACAGAACAATGTAAGCAACATAGGACTTCAAAACAAGACACCAGGAAATCAACAGTGGCTATTATAATGACTCTTGTTTTCTTCAAAATAGTTGTCCATACCTTCAGACACAATAAATTCAAACAAAAAAAATAGTATAAAACTAATCAAAACAGAAGAGTGAAAGCATTATGGGCCTTTGAAGCCAGACAATAGGAAACCAACAATAGCTACCATAATGTCTCTTGTTTTCCTCAAAACAGCTGTCCGGACCTTCACACATATTGAAATCAAATAACAGAAAACAAACTGAAACCAAACAAAACAAATGATAAAAGCATTTTTGGACTTCAAAACAAGATGATATGAAATCAGCAATGTCTATCATAATGTCTCGTTTTCTTCAAAATAGCTGGGAACATAATTTCTAAATCTGTCAGAGTGTGTTTTGTGGTAAGAAAGTTGGAGCTTTTGAAGAGACCTTCACCATCTTCTTGTCTTCTTCTTCATCCTTCTCTTTCTCCTTATTCTTCTTTTAAGGAAGAATGTTTTTGGAGTTAGTTTTTTTAAAAATTGACATATAAAATTACATATATTTATGGGATATAATGTGATATTTTAATATATGTATCCATTATGTAATGTTCAAAACTTTGTGCTGGAAAAATTGCAAATCCTTTCTTCTAGCTTTTTTGAAACACACAATACATTGTCATTTTCCACAGCCAGCCTCCTGTGCAACAGCCCACCAAAATTTATTTCTCCTGTCTGTAACTTAGTACCCTTTGATCAGCCTTTCCCCAGCCCTCCTACCACCTACTCTCCCCAGCCCCTGGAAACCGCTATTCTGTTCTTAACTTCTACAAAATCAACTTTTCAGATTCCACATGAGTGAGATCTTGCAGTGTTTTTCCTTTTGTGCCTGGCTTATTTCACTTACCCATCCAGTTCCACTGAGGGGAGACTTCTTGTTGCTTTGAAAATCATCTTCTACAGGTGATCTGACCCTGCTATTTATAGAGCCACTGCTGCCCTAGCTTCTTACTTGCTTCCCCTAGAACTTCCTAAATGTTCAGAGAAACAGTTGCTGTGAAAGTTGCAGGAGACCATTTGTGTGAACAGCTGATGAGACAAATCTATTCAGAAACGGCAGTGTGATTGATTCCTGAGCTGCAATGATAACCCAAGGCAGCAGCCCTCACCGCCAGCCCCCAGTGATGGAAGCGGCTGCAGCTTAAGCAGAGACTATTTAAACTGATGGAACTGAAGCTCTGAACTTTTATCAGGGGATTAGGTGGAACTAGGAAAAGGCTGTTCACCCGTTACCGCTTCCCCTGTGTAGCACTTGCTGCCAGGTTAGCTGCATTTAGACTGAGGGTAGGAGCAAAATTTAGCTCTTCTCTAAAGCTGTGGACTCTGACCTCTCAGTCCAGAAAAAGATAGAATCTGGACAATTTATACAGTGTTCCTCTGGATGACAAAAACCATAGTGGCTACCTTTTCTGAAGGAACTTAGGATGATGCATCACTATCTAGAACAAGACTGTTCTGAGAAATGGCAGTCACATTGGAAACCACATTTTTGCCTGGTTCCTGCAGCTCTTGAGGCCAGAGGGTCACCCTTGGCTTCTGGGGGAATCTCTGCATTATAGAACTACAATGGGTGTTCAGAGTGTGCTGGGAGCTGCAGAAAGAATTTGCAATAAGAATTCAGTTTCATAGTGCTCAAAATAAGCCTAAAAATGCTGCCAGAAAGGCAGTTATTGCTATCTTAAATCCTTGTTGGAACAAAATGTGAAATAAAAACTAGTAAAATACAACAAAGCAAGTCATTGTACAGCAAGCATTACTGTTCTGTGGACCTCGCTGGTCCACTGGCTGGCTCCAGGAGGTCAGGAGCCAGCTGTGTAGAGCTGCTTTCAGCCTCCAACCTTGAGGTTGGGGTAGGATGGGGTGGGGGGAGGCTGCATCTGTGAAGGGAGTGCTGGTAGGACAGAGCTCTCCTCCATAAAACATCAGTTTTTGCCCTTCCGAATCTGTTCCTTCCCTTTCTGTTTTCTAGGAACTAGAGGATCTGTCTGACTCAAATGGACATGGCTCCCTTCCCTAATTTATTGTTCCATTCCCAAGGCTTTCTCCATTTGGACTCAGTGCGAACAGACAGGCACACAGCAGGAGGGATGCAGACCCTGCAGACAAAGCCTCTCAGAGGCACAGCAGCCTTTCCCTGGGCATGAAGGAAAGACCCACCCCAGCGTCTTTCCTGTCCTTCATCAGTCTTTGCTGAACCTGGAGAGGAAATGAATTCCGCAGGCAGGAAATGACCCAGAGACCTTAACAATATGTAAAAAGCCGAGGGTGTTTCCGCCACTTTGTTTCAAACTATTCTAATCTGTGTCCCAGGAAGCCTAACCCATTGCCAGATGGAGATCTGTTTTTTGGCATCTGTCATTCCCAGCTGGTGACATTTGCACGTTTCAGAAGACAAACCTGTCCCCTATATCTTCGAATTTGCGGAGAGGTGTAGTCCCAGGCAAGTCCTTGAGTCTCTGGCTGACAGCACCAATCATCTGATCTACTTCATCTGTAGCCGAACTGTTGCTGGACTCCAGCCTAGAACACAAGCACGCTGAGTCTGTTCTCAAAGATTTACAGGACCTGAAATCAAAGTGCCTGTTGCTGCCAGAAAAGGCTGGCTCCCTCGCCAGCTTCATAATCCCTTCTTCCCAGGCGCTCCTAAAGAAACTCGATGAGTCAGAAAGGAAGAAAATGTGTCTGAGAGAGATCTGCGGGGTGGGCTGGCCTCTTTCATTGCTTCTGAAAACTCTTGTCTGTGTTCCAATGCCAGTCATGCTTAGGGGTTTGGTTTTACTTTTTCTCTTTCTTCCCCCATCAGCTCTCACTCCGAGAGACCCTTCCTGTACCATGCCGGTGATTAGCTCTGCAAAAAAGCAGGCGGCCCTCTGACGGGGAATGAGTCACTGCTGCAAAGAAGTGTAGACCTCATTTTTATCCATAGGAGCAGGGTAAGAAAAAGCTCCCACTCTTACTTCCAGGAGGAACCATCACTCAACTGCTTTGTTCTAGCCCCAGGGCATGTACTTTTCACAGGCTTTTAATTTTTACTGAAAACAATCCATCACCCTTCCCACCAAAGCCTGGGTGCCAGCTGGAGTCTGAACACAGCGAAGTGTCTTCTGGGATACCTGCTCCAAATGGGAAATCCCCCACCCCATTGGAAAGTAGCTGTCGTTGCATGAATAAAGTGTTCAAAATGCTAACCAGAATAAAGTTTAAAGAATACAGTGTATTTATTGACATCTGACTGATAGAAAAGCTCCAACAAAAGAAAGGGAGGAGAGGAAGAAACAGGTTCGGGATAGGGCACTACTGAATTCTGTCACCCGACATCAAACACCTGTGCTCCAGTGCAGAGCCACTCTCTGCTACTATCTAAAATCGTGTTCTGTTTATGATGAAATTAGCTTTTACAACTGTCTTCCAATAAGCTTGGATTTATTCCTGAAAGGGAAATTGAGCTCTGTTACAAAACAGTAGCTTAATATTAGAGACAGGTTGTATCAACTGTATGTAGCTGTTAGTACATAGTAAGTAGATAAAAGAAGCTAGAAGAGCTTCATGAAAACAAATGTGGCCATATTTCTTCTGTGTATAGAAAATGGACTAGGCAAAAGCTAGGAACGGGAGACAGACAGTGTCTTTCTACCTATTGACATCAGTCAAGCAGGAAAAATAGCTCATATTATGATGATAACAACCGTAATGAAGAAGAGAAAGTATTGACTCAGAAGAAAACAAAGCTATGTTTTTGAATTCAAGCGATGTTTAAGCTGCAAAGAACTGTTGTCAAAGTCACTTACTTGGTCCAAGGGACTTTGGACTACAATAACAGGAATTCAGGGTGATTGAAATAAATATATATGGACAGAAAAATCAAGACTAGATTAAGATGAGATTGAAGATAGTTAACAATTAACGAGGAAAGTACCAAATTATATCTATTGTTTTGCTACTTTTAGTCTTAATCTAATTAAAAAACATACTCAAGAACTATGTTCTCATTTAAATATATACAACAGAGCAAAAGAATCTGTCATGTTCTCTTTGACACCTGTTTTGGATGCTTGGCCATTAGGAGGCATTTAGTTCTCTACTGTGTTCACAGGTGAAGACTGAAAAGGGAATATATAACTTCTCAAACATTAGCATAAGAGACTTTGGACTTGAACTTTTCAGCAAAGCTGATATTGTCAGGACTTTGGCAACTCTTAGAGATGAACTAAGTGCATTTTGCATAAAGTGATGAGTATGAGCTTTTTGGGGCCCGGGGTTTATATCTAGATGTCCCCCCAAAGCCTCATGCTCTTAAAGATTGGGCTTTTGCAGGCAACTGGATCATGGGGGCAGGATGGTTGCCAGTAGATTAATCCGCTGATGATTTGTAGCTCAGTGTGATATTGGGAGGTGAGGCTGGGTCAGAGGTGATCACGGAGGGTGTGATTTGAAAAGATGTAGCTCCATTTTGCCTCCCTTCATCTCTCTGTTTCCCACCTGCCATGCCATGAGCAATTCTCCTCTGCCATGCTGCCCTGCCTTGGAGCCAGCTGACTATGCGTTTAAGCCTCTGTAAAATAAACCTCTCCTCCTTTAACCTGTGGGTATCAGGTATTCTTTTTGTGGGAGAGAAAGTAGCTAAGCCATACAACTTCTCAAACATTAGCAGTGAGACGACAGTAATGCTTAACAACAGGTTTAACATCAGTTGTTGCTGGACGTTTACAGGAGATGCTCATATTCTTCAAATAGGAAAACAGAATCAAAAGCAGAAAAAGACAAACTCATGGACGTGCCACAGCATATTTTAAATGTCCAGGGAAGCAGAGTGATTCTTGACAACTACTGGACAGCAAATGAGCTCCTACTCAAAGGAATCAAACGTGGTTTACAGTTCCAACATGAGACTGTGCTACATTTCTTTCAAAGGTATCTTATCTTTGAGAAGGTGGACACTCAGTAGTTGTTATAAAATACAAGCACCAACAGAAATCAGCATGGAAACAGACTATAAGGGTCCTAAGGTTTGTGAAGATACCTGGTACCCAGGCAACATACACATCCTTTTATTTATCTGAATTCCAGTTCAGTTAGGAATGAAATAAAAAGATGTTTTCTTTCAGTTTGTGTGTATTATATTTTTAAAATAGTTCAGTTATTGGGACCTAACTACTAGATAAATAAAAGCTATCTTAAGTAGATATTTTAGTCTAGGGGTTCTGTGAAAAAAATTACAGACAGTAAAATAGTCAATTAAGACATTCTGGGAATTCTATTTAGAGCAATATGAATTGTATCCAATGGACAAAGCTTAAGCTTTTTAAAATTTCTTTTCATGAACTTTATTTATTTATTTATATTAGTGCACTACATATTTGCCATACATAAAGATCACATTCATGAAATTTGTACCTGGATGTAATATATCTTAATTTTCTTATGTTCCCATTTCCCTCCCCTCCCTTCAACGTTCCCCTCCCATTTGCAAAAGATTTGTTTCCATTTTTTCCTTCTATTCTTTTTATGAATCCTGTTCCCTTCTTTTCCTTTCTCCTCCCCCTCCTTTGATCCTCTTCTTCCTACTTCCCAGTATCTAGCCTCCATTCTCCCCCTTACTTACCCTTAGAGTTTCTAACACAAGAGAAGTGATATTTAAACTTGTGTGTCTGATTTATTTCACTTAAAATTATGATATTGAGGTGCATATATTTATTTAATTTTATTTAGAAGAAAAAAATAAAAACACTGAAAAAAATTTTCAAAACTAGATAATAAGACAATAAGAGTGGTCAATACATTGCATAAGGTTATCTTCAAAGTAGTTGCTCAGAGTATAAGATATAGGCATAAAAAATTCACCAAACAATATTAGCACACACCTTTCTTTACAATGAACTAAGAGAAATTTGTATGACTATCTTAATTATCCTTTATAATTTGTATATTTTTTCCTTTTCCCTTCCTTCCTTTCTCCTTTCCCTCATCCCAATTTCTCTTTCTTTTTAAATAGTTTCTTCCCATTTCAAAATATCTATTGTATATTTTGGATCTTAATTACTCTATCAGCTTCTCACACTAGGGAGACAATATGATGTTTATACATGTGAGTCTGATTTATTTCACTTATGAGTATGGTCTCAAGTTGCATCCATTTACCTATAAAAGCCTCAAGCTTATTCTTCTTTATGGCTGAGTAGTACTCCATTGTATAAAAATACTACATCTTTTTTATCCATCCCTCAGTTGATGAGTATTTGGGTTGTTTCCAAGATCTGGTGTCTTAGTTACTTTTCTCTTGTTGCTGAGACAGAATACCTGTCGCCCAAAATTAGGGAAGGAAAGGTTTATCTCTTATAGTTCTCGGGGGTTTCAGCCCATACTCAGTTGGTTCCAAGGCAGCATGTTGTGGTGGGCTGCCATTTATGGCTGCCACTACAGCAAGTGTGAAGCAGGAAGAGAGAGAGCGAAGACACACCTTCCTCTCGCTCTCACACTATATGTTGGCTCCACCCCTGGGCGGGTGCACCACTCAGATCACCAATCCCAGTACTAGACAACAAACCAATCATGAGTGCCAAACTCAGCCCCATCCAGATTACATGCTTGGGGGGGACACAGGATCAAACCCATACATCTGGCTATTACAAATTGTGCTGCTATAAATTTGGGTGAACATATATCATTGTGGTATGATGTTTTTAATTCTTTTTTGTTTTAAAGAGAATAAAATAAAACAAAACAAAACAAATCAGAACAAATCAGATCAGAACAGAACAAGGCAAGCAACACCAGACTCCAAAACAAGACAACAGGCAATCAACAGCGGCCACCACAGTGTCTCCTGCTCTCTTCGAAATAGTTGTCCATACCTTCACACACAATAAATTCAAACAAAACAAAATAGTATAAAACCAATCAAAACAAAAGAGTGAAAGCATTACAGGCCTTCAAAACCAGACAATAGGAAATCAACAATAGCTACCATAATGTCTCTTGTTTTCTTCAAAATAGCTGTCCATATCTTCACACATATTGAAATCAAGTAATAGAAAACAGACTAAAACCAATCAAAACAAAGAATAAAAGCATTGTTGGACTTCAGAACAAGGTGATAGGAAATCAGCAATGTCTATCATAATGTCTCCTTTTCTTCCAAGTAGCTGTTCATACCATCACACATAATAAAATCAATTCTTATAAATTCTTTAGAAGTGTTAGGCATTTATAAGCCTATCCATGTATATCTATCCTTTCTGTATTAGAGGGAAAAACAAAACAAAACAAAATACAAGAAAAACAAGGAACAAAAGAGACAAATAAATAATAACAATATAGACTTCCACAGTAAGGTGGTAGGAACATAATAAAGGTTGTTATTTTGCATGGTTATCTTCAAAACAGTTACTCAGATTACTAGATATAGATTTGCAAAATTGATCTAATCCTATGAATGTTTTCTTCCAAGAACTAATAGATACAGTAGTACAATTATCCTAGGTATCCTAAGTGTATATATACAAATTTGTATCTTCTTTCTTTTCCCTTCCTTCTTTTCTCCTTTTCCCTATATGAGTTATTTTTTCCCTTTTGAACAGTTTCTTACCCTTTCACAGTATTTATTGAAGATTTTGTATCCTGTTTACTCTTTCAGTTTCTTACACTAGGGAGACAATGTGGTATCTACACATGTGAGCTTGATTTATCTCACTTATGAGTATGAACACAAGTTGCATCCATTTGCCTATAAAAGCCTCAATGTGATCCTTCTTTATAGCTGAGTAATACTCCATTGTATAAAAATACCACATCTTTTTTATTCATTCCTTGATTAATGGGCATTTAGCTTGTTTCCAAGTTTAGCTATTACAAGTTGTGCTGCTATAAACATGGGTGCACATATATCACTGTGTTATGATGTTTTCAGTTCTTCTGGGAATATACCCAGAAGTGGAATAGCTGGGTCAAATGGAACTTTCAATCCCAGCTTTTTGAGAACCTCCAGACTGATTTCCACAGTTGTTGCACCAGTCTGCACTCCCACTAACAGTGCAGAAGAGGTTTTTTTCCCCCATACCCCCTCCAGCATTTGTTATTGGTGATTTTCTGATCCTGGCCATTCTTTCTGGAGTGAGATGGAATCTGTGTTATTTTAATTTGCATTTCTCTAATGACCATTGATGTTGAACATTTTTTGATGTATCTATTTGCCATTTGTATTTCTTCATCTCAGAAGGGTGTATTCATCTCAGATGCCCATTTTTTGATTGACATTGTCTGCTAGCATATTTAGTGTGCTACTTTGTCTTCTAGCATATTTAGTGTTTCTGTTTTGATTTGAATTTGGGGGACCTGATTTTTTTTAATTCTTCATATATTCTAGATAGAAGTCCTTTTCTGAGGGACAGTTGACTAAGATTTTTACCCAATTCATGGGTTTTCTTTTCACTCTGTTGGAGATTTCCTTTGACATGCAAAAACATTTTAATAAGTTGGGATGCCAGTTATTGATTCTGGGCAGTATTTCCTATGCAGTCTGACTTTTGTTCATGAACTCTCTGCCTACTCCTATGTCATCAAGATTTTTACCTACTCTGTCTTCTAGTAAGTTTAGTGTCTCTGTTTTAATATTCAGATCTTTGATCCATTTTGACTTTATTTTAGTGCATGGTGATAGGCATGGATCTAGTTTTAGTTTATGGCATATATAAAGCCAGTTTTTCCAGCACCATTTGTTAAAGAGGCTATCTTTCTTCCAATGTACGTGTTTGGCCCCTTTGTCAAAGATGAGGTGGTTAAGTGTGTTTGTAGTTGTGGATGTATCTTCTAATCTATTCCATTGATCTTCAGGTCTGTTTTGACCTGATTTTATTACAGTAGCTTTGTAGTATAGTTTCAAGTCAGGGATTGTGATGCCTCCTGCCTTCCCTTTGTTGCCCAGAATTGCCTTTGCTATTCTAGGTCTTTTCTGGTTCCAGATGAATTTCAGGAATGCTTTCTCTAGCTCTGTGAGGTAGGCAAGTGGTATTTTGATTGGGATTGCATTGAATCTGTATAATAATTTTGGGAGAA
>RJWM01013780.1:0-52276 GCA_004363535.1 Dasyprocta punctata
TTTTTTTTTTGTTGTTGTTGTTGTAGTTTTTGTTTGTTTTGTTTTTCTTCGCTCAAATAAAATTTAAATATCATAGTCCCACGTCTGACACCTGGAACAAGTTGTGAGGAGAGGTGAAGTACAAAGGGCTTGAGTGGCCATGCATTGTGTGACACTTCTGGTGGTTGTAGTCCTCATGGACCCTCTCTGGGGATGACTTTGCTCACTCTTTGTGGTTTTTCTCAGACATTTCACATTAGAGGCTTTTCCAACTTTCTGGAATTTCCACTGTACTTTTGGCTTCATGCTCACAGCTTCACACACTGACTGACCTACCTGGCCTTCTGCAGTCTAGATGGAAGCCTTACTAAAATCTTGCATGACACTTGAATTTGCACACACAGAAAATCAGCACCACACAGATGACATCAAGGTCTGCCAGTTGTTGAGTCTACTTGCATCTTGCTGGTGGTTTCAGAGGCCTCAGAGTCCCTAAATGGTTGAACATAGTGAACCAAACGCTTGGGAATCAATTTCCTAGGCTACTATCATTCTGGGGCATTGTGCCCTGGGGCTGTCTTGTGAAAGCAAAGTTTTTAACTTTTGATTTTGAGCCAGCCAAGTGTAAAGTCTTACAGATTCCTCACATACCCTCAAGGTATTCTTGCTATTTTCTATTGTAAAGCACCTGGCTTCTTTTCAATTCTAATTTTTTCTTCAAGCAAGCTCTCCCTTGCCTCAACTTCACAGACTTCAACTGTACCATAACTTCCTTTCTAACAAAATTCAAAATTTATAAAAGCATTGTGCTGATTTGTTTGCTCCTGATTCTCGATGTAGAAATGGCTAAAAGCCCCCGACAGTACCTAAGCCACAGCCTGAATATTTGGCTGCCTTGATATTTTGTCAGCCAGATAAATTTATGAGTCTACTATGCTTAGTCTCAGTCCCCTGTAGAATACCTGGACAGGAAAAAATTGCTGACAAATTTTCTGCCAGGGAATAACACACATAGCCTAGATTCTGACTGCCAATGGAGTTCCCAGCTTGTCCCCAGCTGAAAGTTCCTAAGCCTGGTCTTTACAAATTGCATTTTCATCAGCATTCTGATTTTTTGAGTTTTGCCCAGTATCTTCCATCAGGTTTGGCTCAGAGCATCCTAGGATTGCTTCCTTCAGTTACTTTCTTCATTGCTGGGACACAAGACGCAGCATCCACTGAGAAACTATTCATGTAATAGTTGTAAATGGTTTAGATTGGATTTTCAAACATAAAATGGTGGTAGATGACCAAGCCTGGTTATCAATATTTGATTTTAAAAAATTAAAGTTTCTCATTTATTATCTACTGATTAAATATCATTTGATTCAATGTCTTGTGATTTTCATAAGTTAAAATCAAGTGGTGCTAATGATTTCATAGCCTATTCTTTTTCTGACAGTAAATAATGATCATTATAAGTAATTGTTAGTATGTTATGGTTACACAATCATTTTTGATCACTCCTAATGCTATAAAGGCCAAATTAATTTGTAGTTTATTTGTATTTATAAATTAATATAAATACTAACTTTTGTAAAACTTTAACTTGGCCCTTACTTCGATATTTTGGTATTTCTCTCAAGATATGGATCAAAATAACTGATCATTTTAGATTTTTTATATTTTCTATGTGGTTACTGGAGAGCTTTCAAACGTTATTTCTTTAGTCTACATTTCAAAATGAATTCCTTAGTATTCTTATGTCTTCCTTCCTGCAAGGTAACCAATTTAAGTGAAATAAAGTGATTTTTAATGGAATAGACTGTTCAAATGACCCTATCTCCTGAAGAGGGCATTTTCATGAATATTTATTTAATCCCTCTTACTTTTCTCAGGTTTTATTTTAAATTATGTTCACCAGTATAACCTCAGAAGCTGAAAAATCTATTTTTTCATGAAAGCTTTGAATAATAAACTTATACCTGTTGCATAAGTTTCAAAGACAGTTCTATAACTTGCTTGTAGAATATTCATGATGTTCATTCATTAATGACATATATACCTTCCCTTGTCTTTAGAGTAAAAAATAAAGGCATATTGTAGAGTAAAAAATGAGGCATATAGAAATTATATAAATGAATAAATAAAACTACTGTTATTTAGAAAGGCATCTCAAGTACAAAATATTAATACATTGTTGGTAAAAGGGGAAAATACTTTTACAGAAAGAATAGTTTTAAATCTTCAAAGTACATAAACAAGTTGAACAAAAAGGGTGAACAATATTCATTCCACAGAGGAAGTTTGCAAAATTTTTAATAGATTAAGCAAAAATAACTCATTTAAAAGTTGTCTTTACTTGTGCTTTAAATAAATCCATTAAACTATTTATTTAAATTATAACTTGTAAGTTTTTTTGAGTAGCTGAAAATAGGGGAAGATGGCAGAACAGTGAGCAGCAGAGTAAACAGCCTCTCTGAGAGATACAGTTCAGATGCTGGAATATAGTATTGTGGGGAAGACAAGAAGGAAAGAAGTGGGTCCCCTGGACCCAGGAAGAATCTAAAGTGAGAAGTGAAGACCACAGAAAGAGTAAAAAGAAAAACATAAACAAAGAAGAAGGTGGTAGCTGGTGGCACCTTCTCCCAGAGCTGGACGCACTGTGTGAGAGGAGCTGTTGGAACCTGGAGACACATGATTAAGGTGACATGGCAGCTGGTGACTCTGGAGGCCTCTGCAGAGAAAGGCAGCATTGGAGGGGAACAGCAGTGGAGGGAGTGGTGGATCTGGAAGACTGCACTGGCTGGCAGAGAGTGCAGAGGACTCAGTCATCCCATGGGAAAAAGTGATCAGCTGGGAACCATTTTGGAGTCAAGCTGAATAAGTCTGGAACCAGAATTGCTACCAGCTTCCTCCAGCAGCTCCTAGCAGGGCACAGACCTATGGAAACTGCTCAGACTGAACCCCACTCCCATGCATATTCTAGCAGCCATTGCAGAGGTTCCCTTTGGGTAGCCAGCTTAGTCTGGAGGTGGCAGCTGGCCTTGCCCCTGTGCATACTCCAGGGGCTATAGTGGAAGGTCCCCACCAGTGACCAGCCCAGGTCCACAGGTGGTGGCCAGCCCCACCCTCACGTGCACACCAGACATCAGGGAGCCAGTGCAGGCTGGGAAAAGCAGCAGACAGCCCCACACCAGCACACGCAGTGGTCACCATCAGACATCCATAGTCAGCACTGGCTAGAGGAACGAAACAGTTTCACTTTAAAGAAATTGTATCCAATGTGGGAAGTGCCTGGGACCCCAGTGTCCACTTGTCCAGAAGAACTCATGAATATGTCAAAACAAAGGAGCAAAAGGCAGCCTCTGGCCTGAAATCCAAGCAGAGCAAGTCCAGGAGTTGCAAACACAGAAGAGATCAGGAGTTGCACACATGAAGTTTCTGAAGTGATGGCAACTAAAGTAAAGAAACAATTTCATGAGGCTATAAAATTAGAACAGAAATACTAACTCAGGTAAAAGAAGAAATGAAAAACATAATAAAAGAATTGCTAAGCATCTCTAAGAAAGACATAGATTAAAAAAAATGGAGGAGCATAGGAAAATGAGGGAAACCTTGAATGAACAATACAAAAAAGATTTAGAATATGTGAAACAGATTCAAAGAGATATCTGGGAAATTAAAAACTCCATTGAAAGCTGGCAAAACTACTTGAAAGAAACTGAAGATAGACTTTCAAACCTTGAAGACAGGTTTGCAGCTTGTGATCACCAAAGGAAAGATCTCTTAAAAATAATAAGGAACCTGGAAATAATAATTCAGCAACTACAAGACAACCCAAAGAAGCATAACAAGAATAATAGGCATGATTGAAAAAGCAGGGGTCAACACAAATGACATTAAAAGTCTATTAACAGAAATAATATCAGAAAACTTCCCAAGCATTGGAAAAAGAAGTGACAGCCAGATAAGTGAAGCATATAGAACTTCAGCTAGTCATAACCCAAATAAGTCTACATCCAGACATACAACAATCAAGATCCCAGAAATTCAACACAAGAACAGAATATTAAAAGCTGTTAGAGAAAAGAGTAGCTGAAAATCATTGGTGAGTAAATTTGGCCTATGATGATTGCTTCTCCAAAGACCAAGAAAGAATGTATTGTAATTTTTCCAAGTCCTAACAAAGAAGATAAATTTGTGCAAGGAAATTCCTTCTCAAATGCCTTAGGTTTAAAGCCACAACTTACCTTTCTATTTGTGAGATGACTGAGGACACAACCATTTCAACAATGGGGGAATTCAGTTTCTTTAAAAACATACAGAAATATTGGGAGGCACTTTGTGCATATTTTGATGTTTGCTGAGCTTTTTAATTTTATTTTTCTCAGTTTCTATTCTTCACACTTAATATTAAATGGAGTGATTAATAGGAGCTACCATTATGCCTGACATACAGAAAATGATCTGTAAAGCAGATGCTTTCTTGTTTTCCTCTTTTATTTTCCTTACCAACCAGATTCTTAAAACTGATGGTTGCATACAGTTGTCATTATATTAAAACATCTATCTGCCAACTTTAGATTTTAGAGACAAAAAACTCAGAAGCAAATTTTAGAAATGCCATTTCCTATCAAATGTGATCTATTTTCTTGTTAGTAAAATTGAAAAAATAATAATCCACACCTCATGGGGCTGCTGTCCAGATTAAATTAGGTAATACATGAGTATGGAAGGGTAACAATCATCATGAAAGAGCAAGGAGAAAGCTAATTCTAAACTCAAAAGTGAGTAACTCTTAAAGTCCCACTAGAACATTGAATAGTGTAAAATAAGCAACCAAAAAACAAAAGCAAGAATAAAAATTAGCAGCCTAAGAAAATCATTGTCTCCATCTATTTCTTTATCCAGAAAAAAAAAGTACTGAGGAAGAAGGTAGCTCCCACACTATATTAAGCAACATAATGCCAGAATCCATTTCAATGCAAAACCTAAAATCAAATTATTATCTTTCTTATCCTTCATTCTTTTTTCTCAGTCCTGTGGATAAAGATATGGGCATTAATCTGGTTCACCTTAGAATTTACCATCAAAAGAACCACAGTGCAGCAAGGACTGAGCATATTTTGTTCACAAGTATAAGATCACAGAGGAACTGATTTAGCTCTTCAGGCAAAAACGTCCTGAAGCTTTTCGTTAACTTAAAATTCAATGTAATCTTACTCTCCAATATCTTCAAATAGTACTAGTAACAACAAAGCCAATAATAATGATAATACAGTAGTCCTGTATCCAAGTGAAACTGGTTCCAGGATATACACTTCTCTCTCCCCAAGTCACTAAAATCCACATTTGTTTAATTTTTTTTATACAAAATGGTGGGACATTTACATATCACCTACATACTTCCTCTCATATGGTTTAAATCACCTCTAGATCATTTAACATAACTGCTACAATTCAAATACTCTGTAAATAGTTGTAATACTATATTATCTAGAGAATAATCAAAATGGCACTGCATGTTCAGATTTTTTTTTCTTGACTACTTTAATTCTGTCATTTGTGAATTCATGTCATTGGTAATACCCATAAGTATGGAGGACCAATTGTAATAAATACATACTTAACACTTACAATTTACCAGGCATTGTTCAAAGAGCTTTCCATGTACTAACTTATTTAATCCTCATAATAATAATATTAGATAGCATGTTATTATCTCCATTTTTTGAAGAATCAACCGACAATAACAAGCTAACACTGACACTTCATCTCATCAAAATCTTAATACAGTTTTTGACAAAAAAAGCAAAGAAAAATATAATAGTATCACTACCACATACTAAAATTCAAATCCCATAACTGTTTCTCACTGGGGTTAAAGGACAGTTCAGAGTGTATAAGGATATTTAGCAGTCCTGACTTCTAGTGATGTAACGTCAATTGTGACTATTCCCAAAACTTTGTGACAAACAAAACATTGTGCTCTTTTCTCAAACTTCTTTAAGGAAAAAGCATGCCTGTTTTGAGTACAAAATTATAAAAATAGTAAAATAGTTCCTTAGATTTGGCTAGGCATGAATTTTGGGTGCTTAGTCATAATCCATTATTTCAATGAACATTTTTTGGATATATTCTCTTGGTAAGACAACAGAGTAGGTACCATTGAGCCATAAATGAAGCACACACATTCCATGTCCTGCTTAGGGAGGAAAGTAAGTCATGAACAGAAATAACTATTAAAAAGAAAGTGGCATGTATTATAAGAAATGTGCATATAATAATGCTCTTGAAGCTCAGAATACAGTAATCTACAGTCCCATGGAGAAGACAGAGTTTAGGACTGAGGTCTGAAGAAAGGGTAGATTTTGAACAAGTCAAGTCTGAAATGAAGAGAATTCCATTGAAAAGAGTAGCATCACTTAAAATATAGATA
This sequence comes from Dasyprocta punctata, assembly GCA_004363535.1. Taxonomy (NCBI): domain Eukaryota; kingdom Metazoa; phylum Chordata; class Mammalia; order Rodentia; family Dasyproctidae; genus Dasyprocta; species Dasyprocta punctata. The sequence goes on from RJWM01013780.1 coordinate 6,401, forward strand.
TTCAAAGTGTGGAGCATTTGGAAAAACCATAATAATGCCATTGTAACTGAAGTCGCCTAGGTAGGGATTGGTTGTAGTAGAAAAGAAAAGTTTAGAAAGAAAATCAAGGAGGATCCCGAGATGAGTCAGGCTATTTTTACAGGGGAACATCAATGAACATTTTAAACAGAGGCGAGTAATGACAAAAGACAAAAACTGTCTTTTAGAAATATTTATCTCATTGCTATATTAGAATGGATTGAAGGGGTCACAGTTTGGAGCCAGGAACATATGGAGCATTCTTAAGAAGGAGGAGGAAGAGGGAAGGAGGAGGAGGAGAAGGAAAGAAGAAGAAAAAGAAGGAGGAGGAGGGAAGAAGAGGCAGAAAAGGAGGAGGAGGAGCTGGTGGAGAAGGAGAAGGAAGTAGAGGAAGAAGAAAAAGAAGAGGAGGAGGAGGAGCAAGGAGAAAATGAGCAGTAGTGAGTGTGGTGGTACACTCCTATAATCTCAACACTTGGGAGGCTGACAGGAGGATGGCAAGTGCAAAATCAGTCTAAGCAACTTAGAGACACTCCGTCTCAAGAAAAGATTTGGGGTTGCAGCCCAGTGATAGTGATAGAGTGGGTTCAGTCCCCAGTATGGAGAGCAGCAGTAAGAGTGTGGCTGTGGCTCAGCGATGGAGCACCTGCATAGCTTGTGTGAGACCCTAAATCCATCTCCAGAACCCACACACACACACGCAAAAGCAGGCAACAAGAAGCTGTACTGAAAAAAGGAAAAAGGAGATGGACTCAAAAGATGTTGAAAAATAGACTCAACTCTTGGTTCACTGACTTGATGTGACTGTAAGTGTCATCCACATTGAGGTTTTGGACTTAAATTCCTGTGGTTATTTATTCAACAAAATTGTGTAATATGTAGGACTGTGTAAAATACTGTTTTATGTGATGGGAATGAGAGATAAATGGTTCACAGCCTTAGGTAAACAAAGAGAATTTATTCCAGGTCTAGAAAAAGAAGTCAATAAGAGGAGTAGATTGCATGAGAAAGGATGGATGCAGTTATGAAAACAGTGGGTTTGAAAACCTCCAAGAAGATGTTTCCAATAAATAGATAAGACTTGTTACAAGCTAGCTCAATGAACATTTTTATGAAATACTTTACTAACTCTTTCATTCCGCAAATACTTTTGAATGCCATCGATGGACTCAGCACTACATGAGACTCAGAGGATACAAATATCCAAGTCTGTTGATATCCAACTCAAATATCTACTGAATTTATACCTTTCTATTCTGTCCTATTCTGTTCATAACTAAACAATTAACCAAATTTAAACCTCCATCTCCTCTGAACTTCAGAAATTCTTTACATGCATTTTTGTTTATTTGTTTTGGTTTTCCAGTACTGGAGACTGAACCTAGGGCCTTGAGCCTGCTAGGCAAATGATCTATCTTTAGCTATATCCTCAACTTCTTGCTACCTGAAGTTCAAGCTGTTTTCAAATCTATTCTTTGTAATAGAACCTCAGTGATTTTCTAAAATCCTAATATGATCAGGTCCTTCTCTTGTACATCACCTTTCTATAATTTGTCACAATTTAAAAAGTAAAGTCCAAGTAACAAGACCCATAACTCATACCCTCTGCTCATCTCTCTACATCATCTTCTCCCATGCAAAGTTGACTCACATTCAGGCCTTCAAATATGCCATCATTTCTCTCCTTGTCTAGTCTTCTAGGGTGCTGTTTCTTCTGTGTGAGTTATTTTAATTCCTGCTTCACTTTCCTGGCTACTTTTCAATTTGACTTATCAATTTAGACGTTTCTTCTTATGGTCAAAAGTAGAGATCAGATGTCCCTACAATATTATCTCATTATGCAATGTTTTCCTAACACTTTTTTCACTACATTGTCATTACATCTTAACTTTTAAATAACAGCCACCCTGTAAACTGTAATTGCCATAGACACAGGAACTGTTTTTATCTAATTTGCAATTGAGTGTTAATCTCTAAGATAATACTGTGGAAAAAGCATGAACTTGGTACTTTTTGAATGAATTAGGAGTTTATTTCTTAACAGTTCAATATGTTTTTCTACCAGTGAATCCTAGTATATATAATACTGCCATGTGAATATACTTGCAAATGTTTGTTGTATTTTTGCTCCCAAATATCATAATTTCTTTGAAAGCAAAAATGCATTTCACAGTCTATGCCTGTGTCTTCCAAGCTGACTAGAATAAGGTGGAACTCAGTACCTTCATGCTAAGTGACTAAGTGAATGTCACTGCTTTACATAAACCATTACATCAAATTACTCCCAAAAATCCTGCATTATATTCATATATGAATGTAGCATGTGAAGACTATTTTCAAAAATTATACATAGATTTGATAAATTCATAGCAATTCGTGTCAACTTCTGGATCTTCACTCTAATCTATTCAGTTTAACAAGTCTCTTACATTCAGTTTTAATCATCTACAAATCCATTCTTTTTATATATTATTCCAATAGACTAAAACAATGTCCTCTTGGGTTGGCCATGAACTACCTTCCTAAGAAGAGCTCTGCATGCTCTTAAAGTGTAGAGACCTGATTGCTATTAGGAACACTTGAATCAAAGTCTGTGACTAACAAAGTACTGGATAAAAGAGTAAAAGAATTCTCTCTCACACTGACCTGACAGTTTCGTTTCTTATAATGTAACAAAAATCCAAACAGTTTTATGACAGAATTATAATCACATCTGTTCTCAGGAACCTTTATTTTAGAATCTAGACATGTATCAGCTAGGAGTTAAAAGTTTAAACTCCAAAAAGAAAAAAAAAACTGTGTTCTTTGAGCATTTCCACCATAAATATTGTTTTTTACTTCACTACAGCAATCACATTTTTGACATTATTCAGTAATGCACTGCCCCTCTCCTGGAGCATATGTAATTGACCCTTGGTAGGACACAAAAGTGCATTGTGCTGGGAAGAGGATGCATTTACTGTCTAAGTATATCCATATATAGAAAGATGCTTCTTGCCGGGTGTGGTGGCTCATGTCTGTAATCCCAGCACTCGGGAGGCTGAGGTGGGAGGATCGCTGTGAGTTTGAGACCAGCCTGGACTACAAAGTGAGGTCAAGGCAAGCCTGAACTGCATAGCAAGACCCTGTCTCTAAAAACCACACAAAAATAAAAAAGAAAAGAAAAATGCTGCTGATGAGGCAAGGGTACTCAGATTAATGGGTTATACTAAAATAAAAGAAAACATAATTTATTCAAACTTCTCTTTTAAAAGAGCTTTGGATTCTTATTTTAAGTTTCAGTACTTAAAATAGTGTTCATACTATTTGTTACACATATTTTTATGTTTTTAATTAATGTATATATTTAAAACTAAATATAACCATAAAAGTGCATGTGAAATGTATTTACCATTCAATAGTGAAATTCACGTATCTGAAAATACACTGCATTTCTCTTTGTTTACTTTAAGAAGTTACAAAGGGAACATTTCTTTGTAGCTAGAAATTCATGCACCCCAAAACACTGCATCATATTTTATGAATTATTAACCTGAAAATGCTATTTTGTCTTCAGTTTTCTTATCTACTCTATCAGTGAAGATTATCTTGATTAAAAGCAATGGACAATAACTTTGACTTATTTTAAGAGAAAATAAAATATTGAAAGAATATTTAAAAACAAATGCATAACATGATCAATGCTCTGGGTAAGATTCTCAGTATGAAAGAGAAAATAAGGAAGAGAAAGAGACAGAGGAAGAGAGAGAGAAAGAGAGAGAGAGAGAGAGAGAGAGAGAGCAAGAAAGAAAGAAAGAAAGAAAGAGAAAGAAAGAAAGAAAGAAAGAAAGAAAGAAAGAAAGAAAAAGAAAGAAAGAAAGAAAGAAAGAAAGAAAGAAAGAGGAGAAGAGGGAGGGAGAGAGGGAGGGGAAAGAGGGAAAGAGAGAGAAAGAGAAACAGAAACAGAAACAGAAACAGAAAGAGAAGGAGAGAGACTGAGAATCTTGTTTATCTGAAGAACCTATAGACAACTCCTTGGTTGGCTTGGGAGCTACCCAGATTAGCGAATCACACTGAAGAGTGTGTCTGAGAGTGCCCAGGGTACATGATTTTGGGGCCTATGTCAGCTCCTTAACCCTTCCCCTCTGGCACTGTTCTGCTCTGCTTCTGGCTGGCAAGAACTAAGCGCCTTTGCTCTGTCACCACATCTCACTATGAGCTGAAGCTCCTGGAAGCATGAGCCAAATGAAATCTGTCCACCTTGAAGTTGTGGGTGTCAGTCATTTGTTCCCAGGGACAAGAAAGCTGACTAAAATAGAAAACTGGCAAAGGAAAAATGGGAGTTGTTGCTGGGAGTGCACCTGAACATCTGCTTTAGAGACCTTTGGAACTGGTTTGCAGGAGGAAGGTAACTTTGCATAATCTAGACCGCTATTATCAAAGCTGGAAGTGCTCTCCATACATTTGTGTTAAATTCCTCCCAATCTAATGTTGGCTTTCTCTGGAGCAGATACCCTGGTGACATTTCTTGTGGAACTGACTTATTAGGAAATATTTCTGAGGTGAGTCAGTGGAGAGATGATAGAGGGGGTTGCATGATTCAAGCCTGATATAGAGGCTGCGTGCAATGAAAGCACACCGGGAACTGGGTTGCATGGTAAGGAATCCTAGGAGAAATAATCAGCAAAATGACTGTTTCTGCTGTGACCTGCACAGCAAAATGCTGTGTCTTTTTTTTTTCTCAGTTTTTATTTTTTATTAGTACATGTTTGCAGTACATAGTGATCACATTCCTCACAGGGAGTTGTTATATATACATAACTCATCTTAATTTTCTCATCCCCTTCACCCTATTGTGCCCCACTCCCTCCATCTCTCAGTCCCCCTACAATTGCAGAAAATCTCTCTCCCTATTTCTTATCATCTAGCTTGTATTTTGATCATTGTTTTGTATTTGTCATTTCTCATAGAAGAGGAAACATGCAATATTTAAGTGTGTGTATCTGATACACTTCATTTAACTTTATGGTCACAAGGTGTATCTATTTTCCTACAAATGACTCAAGTTCAGGGCCGGGGATTTAGCTCAGCAGCATAAGCGCCTGCCTGGCAAGCGCGAGATCATGAGTTCAATCCCAGGTACCAAAAAAATTTTTTTAAAAAATGACTCAAGTTTATTCTTCTTTATGGCAGAGTAGTACTCCATTGTGTATAAATGCCACATTTTCTCTATCCACTCATCTGTTGATGAAGATATTAGTCATTTCCAGGGTTAGGTACTGTTAATTGTGCTGCTATAGACAGGGGCATGTATGTATGGCTATAAAATGCATAACTACAATTCAGGAGACCCAGGAACTTCAATGGGAAGAGAATATATTGTACCACTCCTAAAGTAGTACTAAAAGATCATGTTAGCACAGTTCCATGATGTGAAACACAAACCTCCAATTTTGGGGTCTTGAAGGCATTGCTGGTTTTAGGATAGATATCATTCACTGCACACCAGTAAAGCTCCACAAATCAGTTTGGAGCAGATTATTGTCATGTAAGAGGAGAAATGTTGCCCTTTGGAACACTAACTAGAAATGCTCTTCTTTGAAATTCTGTCAACCAAAAATTATGTTTTCCTCACCCTTCTGAACAATAAAGGTACAATAAAAATTGATGTTCTCTGTCATGATTATAAATGTATTCAAACATGTTTCCAGTCTTCTACTCAAGATGTACCTTGGATGCCAGATATAGAGCTATAGGACTTAATGCTTACCTTGTTTGAGTGTTGGTCTTGCTTTGGTCCTGTTCTTTTGTAGTCACCATAGTCCTTCATTGTGGAATAGGAATATTCACTCTCTACCATTGTGATTCTGTGATTTGCTGTTTGAATTTTCAGAGAAAATTCAGCTAACAGTTTGTCTTCAGTCTTAGAAGACACTTAGACTTTTGAGAAACACTGGAACTGAAACCTTGGGGAAGGAATTATTGTTTCGGTTGTATATTGGATAATTGTATCATGTTAGGCAGAATTAGGACTTTGTTTCTATTTGGAGATTAAATATAGTTTGAAGAGATGTGCTTCAGTATCAAGGGTAGATTTTCAGGTTGATTGGCTTGGGAGCCACCTATAGGATTAGTAAATCACACTTCTGAATGTGTCCAGGCGGATAATGGAGCTATGACCTGTGTGTGATCACTTGCCTCCTTCTCTAGCATAGTTACCCTGATCTGCTTCATGTCTATCATGAACTTTTCTCCACCTAAGTTATCTGCTATGACACTTCTGTCTTGGAGCCAGCCAAACATAAACTGAATACCCTGAAACCTTGAGCCAATCTAAACTCCCATGCCTTTAAATCGTGGGTGTTGGATATTTGACCCTGACAATGATAAAGGTGACTAAAACACTATGTCAAGGAGCACTTAAATGTAGTAACACTTTCCATGTTAAAAAAAATGTGATCCACATCCTTCTGTTATTCCTGCTATCTTTTATTACTATAATTTTCTATAACTTCACAGATACAATTTTGCCTGCACAACTGTGTACAGATTTTCTTTCCCGCCTGACAGTTCCTTTCGTTCTTACTGATTTTTACATCCACATTATAATTAATTCTTTCAACCTCAGTTTATGATCTCCAAGCTTTCATCCCTATAAGACTCTGAGTTTGCTGATTTTATTATGCCACTTGGTATTTGTTACTTTTGCTGCTTTCTACCTTTCATGTTCTCCATACCTCTAGTATTACAAACACAGATTATTAGGGAACTTGAATGCAGCTGACCCCTTGATACTACAGTCATCAAAATCTTTATTATCTAAAATCTCGCTGCTCCTATATTAGCATATTGCATCATTCCAACTTTAGCGAGGGTTCTAGGCTCCTTAGCTCCCATACACCTTAGTTTCTCAAACACTGGTGATGATTATTCCTTTCTAATTGTCCCTTTATCACTTTGTCAAGAATAGAAATATTTCCTTTTATTTAACTCCTCCATCTCAGTCAAAAATTCCAACTCTTTTCAATTCCTGAAAAAGTTTGATTTTATACATTTCTCTACCTTCACTGATCCTTTCTCATCTCTTAAGCACAACTAGACATTTCGCATTTTGGAAAACTTTTGAGCTTTCTTCACTTTTTGACTATTATGGACATTCACATTCATGTTTGTGTAAGAACATATGTTGTCATTTCTCTTAAGCATATGTCTAAGAGTTAAATTGCTGAGTCACATGGTAACTCTCTTTGTAGCCTTTTGAAGAATGTATACAGCAAAACCTTGGTTTGCAAATATAATTCATTCCAGAAGCATGCTTGTAATCCAAAGGACTTGTACATCAAAGCAAATTTCTCCATAAGAAATAATGAAAGCTCAGATGATTCATTCCAAATACAAAAATATTCATACAAAAATGATTACAATACTGTAATAGAATACAAAACGATAAATAAAATACAAAAATATAAAGAAAACATTTTCACTGAAGTTACCTTTTCCTTGTGAACCCTTCTTCCTCCAGACCTTTAAGGAGTATTCATTGTATTTCTTATTTATATTTTCCAGCACTGAGGAGTGAACCCAGGACTTTCACACCAAAGTATATCCCCAGCCCTTCAGTTTTTATTTATTTTGAGACAAAATGCTAAATTTCCCAAGTTGGGCTAGATATTTTAATCCTCCTGCCTCAGCCTCTAGAGTACTGTGGTTACAGATGTACACCACCATGCCTAGCTATTGTTATATTCCTTAAATGAGACATATAGGAGCATTCATCTTCCATTACAACTCAATTTTTAGTGGGATAATTTCTTAACCCTAACTCTTTCCCCTTTCATACACACATAGGAATAAATGAAATTGATTTCTTAGGCTGTGAAACATTTTTTATTACTCTCTGCACACATTCTTCTCAATACAAAGACTTGGAAATACAAATTATATACAAATTTTGCCTAGGCAATTTCCAAAGTTCTCTAACCTGAATTCTATGTATCTGTTTCTGTCCTCCCAAACCATTTCTACAACATGATTATCTGTGTTTCTTTGTCACCTAGAAAATAAATTTTTGACCTTTATATGTCAGGCAGTTGCTTAGCATGGCACATAATAAAAAATGTACCCCAAACTTTTTTCACTTTCATCTTCTACCAGATCCTTCTTTTCCATGTGTTTTATACCCTAGCCATATCAAATTATTTGCATTTCATGAATGTAACCTGTTACCTTTTTTATTTTCATGCTTTCTATACTTTTGTCTTACTACCAAATAAGTTCATTCTCCTCTCTTCCTAGTATACTATTACTCAGCCATAAAACCCTCTCAAACATCATCTCTCATTTGATTTTCATTGGCATTAAGGTGAATAATTATCTCTTTTCTTATGTCCTTCTGTTAATACTGGGTACCTGTGCTATCATAAAACTCATCATACTTTATTATAACAAACTAAAGAATATCTGTCTTCATTAACTGAGTACAAGCAGAGACAATCATCTTACTCAACATGGCACAACCAGTACTCAAATCACTTCCTAATATAAAAGAAAAAATCATAGAAGTGTATTAATGACTGCATGAATGAGTTAGTTGTATTCATCTTCTACCCACTTCATCAACTACCCACCTATTTATTTCAAAGCAAGAGTTTTCAATAAAATATTCTTTAGTGGATGAATGTAAAAGCAAATGAGTGAATGAAATCTTACATTTTCTGTTGTCAAGGCTCTATCAAACCACTTTCCTTATATATGAATTAGTTCCCAGACACCAAAATTGATAAGAGACTCACTTATTTTAGGTTAATGGGCCATTGACATGGTCAAAAATCTGATAAATATTATTTAAAGTATATTAACAAATATATTTCTTGATAGTTTATGTTTTATTTTTTATATTAGGGTACAGAAATAGATTATACTCCTTTAGTTGATGAACACTGGCTTTATTAGCATTTATTTGATTAGCTGTTTATTTATTGAAACAACTTCTGTGAACTCATCAAGCCATTAGAATACAATATAACAAATGACATTTCTGTTTCTGTGATGTTTCTTATGTATCTATTATTCCCCTTCTCTCTCAAAGTAACTTTTATACTGACTTTTGTTTTTATCACTCCCTTGTTGGTTTTCTTGTCTTCTTATTACATGTAGATATATAGTTGCTTTTGAACTACATAAAAAGTATGTTATGCTGTGCACAATTCTTCTGGGAATTCTTCATTTCTTAAGCAATATACTATAAAGAATCAGCCAATTTCTGCTTGTGTAGTAGCTATGATGCATTTCTTCTGCAATGGTTAAGATCTATTGTATTTTAGTTGCGTTATTCTTTACAGGAGAATAATGAGTTGTCCGAATTCTTTCAGACATGTAACTTGTAAATACATATACAATGACAAAAATTAGTACAGTTTTAGACTGAGACATTTAAAAAGGAGATAGCTAAACTCTAAGCACATTATCTATTGATTTATTTGGTTAATAGGTTATGATATTCAAGTATATGAGTCTGCAGCTAACTACCTAAGTACTTCTGGGATTACCCACTGACAAGAACCCTTAGTCTCTTCTTAACTAAATTGTTCATTCTATAAGCATTTTTTCTAACCTGCCTACTGTAGGCCTTAGCACTGATTATAATACAAGTTGCTCCTTTTCTTGGTCATTTTCCAGACTCTATCTTTTGCAATCACATAAGGGATGAATTCTCCTTATCAGGAACTCAGGGTCCAATGGTTAACGCATTGTTATGGTTTGTGTTTGTGTGCTCCCCTCAAGCTTCATGTAATCGTGGACATGGTTAAATCTAGTATTTGTGATTGGTTTGTTGTCTAGCACTGGGATCGGTGGTGTGAGTGCTACACCTGCCCAGGGGCAGGAAGCAGGCATACAATGTAAGGGCAGGAAGGAGGCATGTTTTCCCTCTTTTGCCTTTTCACTCTTGTCGCGGCCACCATGCACAGTTACCCCTCAGCCATGCCACCCTGCCTTAGAGCCAACTAAGTGTGGACTGAAACCTCCAAAAAACTATAAGCTAAATGAACCTTCCTTTCCCTAATTTTGAGCATCAGGTATTTTGTCTCAACAATGAGAGAAAAGTAACCAAGACACATATAATTCTTAATAACCTCTGGAATATGATTTCAGCATAACAAGTAGGAAATGCAGCAGCAAAACCTGATGCAGTACAATGAGGAGTTTGCAGGGGGAAAAGGGCAGCAGAGAATCACAACAAAGTACACAGACTTTAATACCTGTATCTACCATCTTTAGTTCAAGCATTCTCTGGGTAAGTTGCCTGAGTTTTCTATACCTGTCTGTTCAATGATACTACCAACAGAAACTACGTGATCATTAGGGAAATTAAATGATATAAAATTTATAAAGCTCCTAGAAAAATGACTGTCACATAATAGAAGCTAATACAAGCATTTGATAAACAAGTAATTTTACAGATATTTCATACTATATTAACTTGCTCCTACCTGTAGCTACATTGAGTCCTTGTAGAAGATTAATAATGGTCTATTGGCATTTGTTTTGTAGGAAACTTTTTCTGTTGGCAACCTTGATATCTTATCTGACATGACAACTTGGACATAAGACCATATTCTTCATAATTATGCTATACATACAAATTTCAAGCAAGATAATTGTATTTACCTTATTCATTCTTTCAGTTAGCCAATAAATACTCATTGACTTACTTTGTACAAAGACCTCTACAAGATCTTAAAGGAATTTAAAAATGAATCAGAGATGGTATTTGACTTTGACTGGTAGTTGAGAAGAAACTACACATCATAAGAGAAGAGTGAAGGTCAATTTTTGTGGAATTTCAGGCAAATGAGATATTTTTCTAAAATATAGGTGCCAAGAATTTGTGAGGAGATTCCTATTTAGGTGGACCTGAAAGCAATAGGGAAACATGCAAAGGAAATGTCTTCCAGCAGGAGGGAACACAGTATTATGTAGCTGAACAGTATTTTAGTCAAGATTGACTTTATGAAAACTAAAACTTAATGATACTTGTCAACCATGATTAAGTATGTGTTATACTTCAGGCAATGTGCTAACTGTTGTAAATAGAGTATCACATTTAATCCTCACAATAATTCTGTGAATAAATACTGGTATTTTGTCATTGTACACATGAATACACTGAAATCAAAGAGTTTTTAAGAGTTTTAAGTTTCTACGCTAACAAATAAGAGATGTGGATTTTGAGTCAGGTCACTGGGCAAATGTCTCAACTAAAATCAATATATACTTCTTGGAATTAATTCTGGATTAATCTATAATCTTTTGCTTTTTCATTTCTTCTTTTGTATTATAACTCAAGCCTAAAGAAGGAAAAATTTGGATCCTAAATAAGTAAGTGTCAAAGTCCTTTCTGTATAAAAAGAAATAGTTTTGAATAAGGCATCAGGCAAATATAAAACCTGTGTGTATCTATGATGTTTTCATTGTTTTTAACCCTTTGCAGATCAAGATAGAGACTGGCAAGTAAGACATCTCCATAAACTTGTGTCATTTGCAATAAAGGACCAGGGTTATGCTTAAAAAAAGATAAAAGAAAAAAAAAACCTTCAATAAAGGCACAACAAAGTACTTACCACCCCTTGTTCAAGCTTTGTCACTGACATGGTTATTTGGAGTTCTCCACAATAGAGTCAAGGGGACCCAAGCTTGATAATAGCCAATGGGTGAAAGCTAATCCTGGAAAACAGGATGACCTTGGACAAGATTAGACTAGACATGCACAAAGGTAGATGACTACTGGAGGGCTCTCTGCTAGCAACACTCCCAGGAGATAATTTCTTCCCTCCTGAGGAAACACTCAGTGAAAAAGGTTCATCACAGCTTCCAGAGCCAGTGGTACACTAACTCCCAAATCTCAAAAGATTTAACCTAAGAAAAGTCATTTCTCTTTTTTCACACATTAACTCCAATGTATTTTCCAAATCATTCTGTATGGCATGCAGACACTTCTTAGCCATAAATAGCATCTTTGAGATCAGGTAGCTAACTTACACAAGTGCAAACTTTTAAAAGATGTGCATGTGCATGAAAATAGGGTAATAATGACTGACAAAAGTTATGCCTTCATTATAGTTATTTATCTTAAACCACTGACCCTAAATATCCCTTCTTAAAAAGTAGTTTAAAACATATGATCCATTTACAGTACTATTTTGTTGTAAAGATAACACACTTTTCTTCTTTTGGTTAGACTTTAGGGTTATTGACTAGGCTAAAAGACCACACCAGCAATGCTATTAGAAATGTTGCATTGTATGTTCCAGAGTTCTTCTACAACAAAAGGCAAGTGGTGAGTTTTATAGCACAAACAATAAATTTCACAATCTCATATTCATAAAATTACAAGTTTTAATAAACATTTATTCTAAACCTTGCAGTAAAAAGAGTATATTACTTACATTTTTGGATTTGTCTCTAGCTCAGAAGGGCATGCATAAATAATATACCACGCTGATATACTTAGATTTGCTTGAGTTACACTATACAGTCCTTCTCTCCCTCACTTGCATCGCTATATTTCTAAAGTAGTATCCTGTCACTTTTTTTTATCATCTATTTTTATCATTCCAGAACATTTCTCTTTCAGCTACAGCTTGAGATGTATATTAACATCTGTGAGAAATCCAGGGATTGTTTCATACATGGGGACCAGAACTACACTAAAAGCAATTTGAAAAATTCAAAATTGTATTAGTCTTTCTGTCTGAATAAACTTTTAGGTTTCTTTGCTAGTACTGAAACCCTGTGTATAAGGGCAAAAATTTTTTTCTACATTCTTTAGTTTTCTAAATGACTAAGGGTGAAGCTAGCTGCCATATTGAATTGTTGGAGATTATTAGTAATTAACAATTAAATGAGCAGCACAATTTTTATGGATTTACTTGTATAGCTCATGAATTGCAATGGATGGGAATAATTATTCACCTGCCTCCCTTCTTACAGAAGAGAAAAGTGAGCCATTGAAAAGTTTTTTTTTTATTTTAAAGAGAAAAAACCCAAAATCAAGAAAAACAATTTAAAAAAACAACAAAAACAAAATGACGACAATGACAATAACACCAAGCAATGGCTATATACGATTTCAAAAAAGATGATAGGAATTTAACAATGATTGTTATATTGCATATTGTTATCTTCAAAGTAATTTCCCAGGCTAACAGATACAGGCATGTAAAATTGATCAAACAGTATAATTTCACTTTGAGCAGTTTCTTTGCCTTTTACTAAATCCATTGTAACTTTTGGATGCTATTTACTCTTTCAGTTTCTTACACTAGCTAGACAATATGGTGTTTACACATGCAGTCTGATTTATTTCACTTATGAGTATGCTTTCTGGTTGCATCCATTTATCTATAAAAGCCTTGAGTTTATCATTCTTTAAGTTATAGAAAAATTATGTAACTCACCATACTGACAAGCATGGACCAGGTCAGAGTCTGAATCCTGCCAGTATCATTCCAGAAATAATACTTTCCGAGAACAGCCTATGTGCTAAGGATTGCTAATTAACTCAGGATATTTAGTAAACATCACTGTTAGGCAAATATCACTGATTAATATAAGAACCTAAATTTCTCAGACTTGTGATGTGACCTAATTCTGAGGTTGTATCAGCAGTGGGAAGTCTAACTGGTCAAAATTCTTTGATTTTTAAATGATGATGTTGATGATGATAATGATGATGATGATGATGATGATGATCCATACAATTAAAATTTTACCAGCAGTGTCAGTGTAATATATTAATTATTCTACATAAACCCAACAGATACTTATATTTTTTGAGATAGAATCTCTCTAGGTAGTTTATGCTGGCCTTCAACTCACAGCGATCCTCCAGCCTCTGCCTCCCAAGAGCTGGGAATACAGTTTTGACTCTCAACAGAAAATTTAAAGGTTAATTTCTTTAAAATTGAAATGATTTAGTGAAGACTATATAAACGTTCATGCTATATAGATAATGAATCAAATGAATCACAAGTCAATTTCACATAAAATCTAAGAATTAAAATTTTACAAATTCTTGATCATTATGCATATCTAAATTGTACCAATAAACTTAATTTAAAAATAAATAAATATGAAAATTCTTTTTTCCAAATACAGGTTCATCCAAGGGTGTCCTTCCTAGTAACCCTTGTTCTCTGTTTATGTTATTAAATAATGGACCAAACTGACTATGGACTGAAAGAAACTTCTGCAAGTTGTGCGCTAAAATAACCCTTTCCTTCTATACCTTACAAGTGTCATATATTTTGTCCCAGCAATGACAAAGCAGAGGATGAATATTTAAACTTAGAATTTCATCAGTTAATGAAAAAACTCAGAGCCTATCAAGTACTCCTAGTTTGATGCAGGGTCTGAGAAAAATTGGAGTGGAGTATTGCACAATACTCATGTGAATGGAAAAAGTACCATTGTTCTGTTCTGAACATCTGTGTGTCACAAGGAACGTCTAGAATTGTAACTAGGATTGCTTCATTGTAAGAATGTTTAAGGAAGGTGCCTAATCTTCTTATGTAATGTACAGTGGTTCACTACAAACCAACTGCTACTGGAGATGTTGGCTACAAAGAAAATATTTTTGTATCTTCAAACATCCCATAGCAAGTTCATTTGTAACATAATAGCACACTATATCCTATTCTGTACCATTTGTAACCCTCCTATCTTCTGGGTTAGAAATTCCTTGAAAAGTGATGAGGCTTTCTTTATCTTTGCATCTCCACAACAGTTAACATTCGTCATTTGCCGAATAGAGCAATAAATGAATGCAAGAATGGATGAGTGTGTGCATAATGGAAAGACAGAATTTCTAGAATGCTTCCATGTCCAGTTCACATATCTTTCTAAAAGACAGAGTCAGCATGTTCAAAGCCACAGACTCTGCACCTGTTCCAGAAAGTACATCACTATCTACTACTTATTGAACAGCCATAATGTGTCAGGTTGTATCTAGATACTTCTCACAATTTATAATTTTCAAAAACATCTTTCAAAGTAAGAATATTATCTCTGCTATTCTAATGGAAAATAGACACGAGGAGCTTATGTAGCTTGCACACATATAGCTAGTAAATAGCAAATGTTACTTTAAATTCAAAGTTTGTGGTTTTAAAAAGGCATTTAAAAGGACCAGATTGTTCTCAGAGTGCATTATTAGTATTATCATATTTTATAACACAGTGAACATAGTGTGAGAAGGTTAATGCAGTGTCAATGAAGTACTTGCAAGCCACAGTAAGATAAGTGTTCTACAATCCCAAGTCACTCTTTTCCTGTCAGCAGTTGTTTTGATACTTTCCTTCTTTGTTTTCCTTAATATCTTTCTTTATTTCTCAGAACTCAGGGTTTCACTCACCAACTCTCTTGATGAGAAATATATGCAAAAGTTCAATAGCCAAATAGTAGGATGGTTCCATTTTATCAAACTAAATAAACTGTATAAACAATATGGATAAGTTGTGGTATACAATGAGGCTTAAACCTGAGACTGCAAAGGACTTCCTATGCTCTTACCTTTGAAGATGACAAGGTTCAAAGGATGGCCCAGATTCACCTGCCTGTCACGGCCAACACAAGAGCTGGCCTGCAGGAGCACTGGAGGGAGGGTCCTCCTGAGACACCCTTCGTTTGTTTCAGCCACACTAAAAGGCCTGTTATGATCAAACTTAGGAAGTGAAAGAGGTCTTTCAGAAACAAATTGCTATGTAAACTAATTCTTCTCACTTTTCATTTCACTCCAGTAAAATTCTTAAACCAAGCACAGTCAGATGAGGCGGAGAAACTAAGGAGACACAAAGGAAGCTGCAGATTCTGGTTCCAGGTCCCCACCTATGGACACAGGATTGAGAAAAGGAAGTGAAAAATTACTTTCTTCACCCAACTCACCCCAGACAATAATTCCAATATATAACCTATGGTTGTATATTGTCAGGTCTTCCTGACTATAAAGACTAAATTAACTCACCCCACTATTTTACTGCCCAGCCTGATTACCTTCATAGCACTTGTTACTAAAATTATTTCATTTATTTTTAAACAAATCTAGCTATCTGATTGTTGCCACTAAAATATAACCATCACAAAAGTAGAGATTTTTGTTCATAGACTTAAATAGTGTGGGGCACTGAGTGGGTACCTCATAATTAATTTTTAAATGAAATGTGCATTCTCGTTCATATGCATATATTTATTTTATCATGAAGCTATAAGACAAATCTTATATGTCTTTTAATGTACCCATAAAATTTGTCACTTGGAGAGAATTTAATAAACATTTTCTTCTGCTAATACATTTGTTCAAGCTTTCCAGCAACTTTTTTGACAGTCTTTTTTCATTAACTACTGAACATTTTTTTCAATAAGAGAAATGTTTGATAAATTTCTTTCAGCTGACAAATTTGCAGTTAAATAATAAATTACAGGAAATAAATGGTTTTCCCCAGGCTGCACAAGTCTTCTGGGAAGAGGAGAACTAATGAGCTTTCTTAAGAAAATAAATAGTATTTCATGGCTCTTATCCTCACCTGTTATTATGCAATATCTCCTCAAACAACTAAAAAGAATATTTTTGGGTTTACAGAAAAATTGAATAGAAAATAGTTTGCTTATGTCCCTTTTCCCTATCCCCTGCACAGCTTTCTCTATTATTCACATCTTGTATTGATGCATTTTATTTGCTACAATTAATGAACCGATACTGAAATCTACTATTAACAAAAGCACATTGGTTTACATTAACATTCATTTTTTGTGTTGTACAGTTCTATGGCTCTCGGCAGATGCATCGGGTCGATATTCACTATTATAGGATCATATAATATAGTTTCACTGCCTTCGAAACCTATGCTGTACCTATTCATCCCTCCCTTGTAGATAGAACTTGGAATGCAACTGTTTGTTCATAAAAATGTGTGGTCAGATACCATGCAATAGTTTCTCTTTTCTTCTTATTTTCTCTTTCTCCGAGGAGGTCCATGGTTGGCCTCAACCACAAACATCAAGTGCCAACAGAGTGCACTGGCCTGCACAATAAAATTCTAGAGCTTTCTGTACACAAAGGTTATGGAAGTCTCAGTGGTGTTTAAGAAATAAGTTACCTCTGTTCTTTTCCTGTGTCACATATGATAAAGGTAGTGCTCTTTTGTCCTGATATCATACAGGGTCTTCAGTAAAATCATATTTTCAGATATTCTTGAACATACTTTATCCTCCTGGTGTTGAAAAATATGTCTCATAGGGACATGAGCCCAGGAACTGTTTTAAAGACCTTGATATGTGGAGCAGAGACAGAGTCTGGCTAAGGCTTAACCAAAGTTTACTGTAAAGTCCCACATAATAAATACCGTATGTTTATGCTTTGTGAGCTTCATATGGACTCTGCTACATATCTGTTTTGTTTCCTTTAAGTTTTGTTTTCTCCAATCTTTTAGAAGTGAAAAAAGCATTCTTTATTTGGGAGCCAGATAAAAACCAGGCTATGAGCCAGATCTCATGTCATTTGCCAAATCCTAACAAACTTGGTTTTGATTCTGTCTCTGCCATTCATTCCCTAAATATGTAGTAGCACATTTCATTCAAGTTTCTTCATTTCTATAAGGTAGATAATAGATCCTATCTTCATAAGACAGAATGCAGATGTACCAAGACAATGCTTATAAAACCTTTAGCTCCATTTTTGATAGCTGGTAATAAATGTTACTAGAAGGACAACCTCTGACCAGAGTCTTTATTACCAAGTTTGCCCAATAACCTCTGCATTGATTCTCTTCTTCATTTTTTTTCAAGTAGAATTTTCATGGCCCTACCCATCCTGCCAGATATGCCTAAATATTTTCAGTTCCATTATAGAATGTTGTTAGATATAGGCTTCCTCCTACAAAAATGAAAGTAGAAAGTAATAGATAAGATGGATATCAGCAATTAATGCATGTGCAGCAAATTATCCAATAATGAACAGATCTGTTCAGTCTTAAATGCTTCAACAACACCTAAATGAGTCAATTAGCATAAATATTGGGGTGAGTTATCACTAAATCTCATTACTTAATTTCCTGCTGATTTTAGGTACAAACCCTGTCAGTTTCCTGGGGAAAAGAACACATTTTTTTTCTTGGCACAAACTGCAGATTTTCAATTTAACAAATATTTAAGCATCTATTCTGTGAAAAAGCACTGAGCCAGGCATTAGAAATGAAACAAAGATGAACAAGTCACATCTACCTTTAAGGAGGAAGGAAAAAGAAGATAGGTGTACAGACAAGCATCATAAAAGGTGCCGTAGAAGAGGTACAGAAATAAGAATATTTCTCATTAAGAAATGGTATAAGAGAACACAGTTGGGAATTGGTACTGCTTTAGAAATGCAATAAGAAATGACGCCAAGTAGCTTTTTGGCTGCATCTTAAAAGATAGATAGAATTTCAACAGGATGAAATGGCTGTTCCACAATGAAATTAAATAATAAGCAGGATGGTTTTGTTAGGAAATAACCAAAAGTAGAGTTGACCAGACTGCAAGGATTGTGACTAAGAATAGTAAGTGCCTAAAGTCAAATTAGAATGACCTGAGAAGATATGCGAGTTCATCGAGTCCTAATCTTTTACAGCGCACATTAGGAAACTGAATCATAGAGAGATTGCAGCCTGTCCTTCATAACACAGTTAATGGCTGAGCTAAGATGAGCTGAGCCCCCAAGCTTCCCAGGCTGATTCACTTTCCATTACCTAAGAGTTGGGGACAGATAATGGATGAAACCGAATACTGTGCTAAAGTTCTTGTTTCTCCTGTGTGAGAAGTGACTTGACAATGAAGAACTTGAGCAGCAGGGTATCATAGTCAGGGTTATAAAAATCTGATTTAAGCAACACTGTGAAAAGGAACTGGGGGAGGAAGAGGTTGGAGGCAGGGAGGCAGGTGTTACTGAAATCACTCTTTGCTGGAACCAAGGCGGATGCCTTGGAGTGGACAGATAAGAGTGTTACTTTGACAGGACAGTCAAAATAAGTGTGAGGAGCAGTGAAGAAGAAAAATGAGAGAGGAGATGTCAAACAGGTCACTAAGGTTTTGAAAACACCTATTAAGAGTTTCTTTTGTAGGACATGCTAAACAGTAACTGTATTTTCCCTGATTCTCCATATTTTTATGTGCCTCCAGACATAAGGCATTACATTTTTACATAAAGGATGGCAAAAAGAACACTATGTCTGATCCCAGGTCTGCAGCAGGCTCCTTCACAGCTCCTAGCGAGTCACTGCTCTGATCTTTCATTATCCTATTCTGTAACAGGAGGCATTGCCTGGATGAAATCTAAAACCCCTTCCAACTCTCATGACAGTGGCTGTAAATCTCAGGAATGTGTAGGAAGTAGTACAGGGATCAATAGCTACCAGGTAGAGAGATGCTTGTGCCTGGCACAAAATTAATGAATACATCTTTAGATTTGAAGTGGAGTGTGTTTGAAGAAGTTCTTCTCCTGTCTGAGCTCAAGGAGAAACCTGCTTGGCTATTCTTCATCCTCTCTGAACTCTGAAGTTAAATACATGACCCAATGAGGTGGAAGAAGATGCTCCAGAAAGATGTAATTCAGCAATCTGCCGCCTTTCAGCAAGGTCCAGAAATAGCATACCCCAGGCAAGAGATTTCCCTGATGCCTGTCCTTCTTGACAGTATGCTTGGCAAGTCACTGAAGTGTGGGCTGACACCAGCTTCACAGCAGGTAGTCAGTCAGAGAATTGTCTTCAACCAGGAGTACACCTCACTGAGTGTAAGGCTGCCTGAGTACTAAGAGGACCCTTTACTCTTCACTCCATTATTCATGGCTTTGTGTCAGAAACTTACAAGTGATCAATGCATTAAACGAGACCTCATGCATCTTCCTCATTCATTGTGAGGAATCACCAACAAGAGCTCCCAACAATCTTCTGAGTGGTTTTTCTTCTTCTGAGTCAATGCACAAGCAATATGGCACATTATAATGAATATATCTTTCGGTATTCAAATAATCAATTATGCAGAATGCTTCATTAACAATAACTACCAGAGTCAATGACCAGGGTCATCACAATGGGGCTCATCTGTACTTGAATCCACTGACCCTCCCACTCTCCTTGTCAAAAAATATCAAGGAACAGATTCATCAGGAATAATGGCCAGATGTTAGCTTGTTAATGATCCTTCCATAATCAGAAATGTGATGACCATGGGACACTTAGTCTTGTCAATATCTGTGACAGAAAACATGCTTAATTTATCATCAGCTTTGTGGAAATCAGAGCTCTTGTTCACCCAAACTAAACCAGAAAAGAATGCTTTTGAATTTAGTCTAATTCACATTGTGAGCACAATATGAGCTTTGCACAGTTGGCCAAAATGTTTTCACCTCTTGTGTAATCTCATAAGCAACTCCCCTACCCTATTGTGTGTGTTGAGCAGAGCTGAGAAGTATGCAAAAGTGAGCTGAATATGATCAATGCCAGGTCTCATTCTAGCCTTGAGGTTCTCCATCAGTGGCTCTGCCCTACTTGCACACACAAAGAGTCCTCACTGCCTTGTGCCACACTCAGTACCCATAATAACCACTGCTTAGTCGAGCTCTCTACTTTCCTCCCTAAAAACCTAAATATCTCAGAGACTAGAGACTACTGGGCTTCTATTAAGAGGTGTGTGTGTGGGTGGGTGGGTGGGTGTCCTCTCCCAAGATGTCTTCAGTTGATACTAACCATAATGTACTTTAACTGTGAATGTGTGTACAGTCTACACCATACAGAAGTGTGCTGTATGCAGAGGCATCTGGCTCTTTGACATTTTGTGCCCAGGTTGAGTCAGGCAGGTTTCAAGCTTTAGCAGTCTAGTAGCTTCATAGTAGATGAGTTGGGTAAGGGTAAAAGACATCCTCATAGAACCAATAAGAAACATAGAACAAAACTTGGAGTCTAAACAAATTAGGAAGCTGCCTTAATTTAGTTTTTCAGTTTTTAGTTGTTTCAGATATTATAAAAAATAGAAAAAAAAACAATAAAAATATCGAGAGAGATAATAGAATTCTATAGTTTCCAGTTATATTTGCTAATGATGTTCAAATACCTCAAAATGCTGCAGTCACCACCAGAAAACTAAGCTAATCTAAAGCAGCAGAAAAAGTAGCACCTGTCTTCACATTGTCTCTAGGTATGAGGTCTCAGCAGTGCTGCGTATCCCCGAAAAGTTCAACTTCCTGAAGCCTGATTTCCAAAAATCAACCCTGTCACTCCTGACCCTCAAATACACAGAGTAAGGCCTGGAAGAAAATCTCCTTTCCTCCTTAACCTTATGTTTCAGTAGTTGGTGACAATCTAGCAGTCTCTAGTTATCCATTTTATTCTTGTTTATATTAAACTCTGCTGTTAAGAAAATATGTGTTAATGATTAAGGATGACAAGCTCTGAGAGAGAAAAAATAGAAGGATCGGAACAAGAAAAACCAAAAAAAAAAAAAGAACCATCAAAAACACAAGATTTGGGCTGAGAGTGTAGCTAATTTATGCAGCATTTGCTTAGCATTCATCAGGCCCTAGGTTCTACTCCACAGACCACAAAAACAACAGCAGCAGCAACAAACAAAATGCCAGCATTGCAGCAAAGAAATGTACAGGAAAAGAGATTTTTGTACTGCATATCTATTATTTCTATTATTTTAAGTTTATTTTTAAATGTTTTCTAAATTTAAATTTATAGTACTGACACGAAATGACATCAACCCATTTATGTAATAAGTGAATCTTTAATGTCTGCAAACATCTTCAATAACACTGCTATTAACTGAACTA
Source organism: Dasyprocta punctata (assembly GCA_004363535.1). Lineage (NCBI taxonomy): Eukaryota > Metazoa > Chordata > Mammalia > Rodentia > Dasyproctidae > Dasyprocta > Dasyprocta punctata. The sequence continues at coordinate 28,257 of RJWM01013780.1, forward strand.
CTTCATCAGGAATTGACACCCATATTTATCCACTTCTTCAGGCCAAGAGATAGGTGAGTCATACTTGAGTCCTGCCTCTCTTTCTCCCTGTTGTGGCAATTCATCACAAGGCTCTAATTCTACCCTCCAAACACAGCTCCCATTCATGCACCTTCCTAGTAGTCCCACTTACCAGCGGAATCTGGGCCTCTACTTCCTTTAACTAAGACTTCAGCGGATGACTAACCTCACTACACTCTTTTTCCACCCCATCCTCCAACTATAGCCAGAATGACTTGTAGAAAGCCAAGTCTTACCATATTACCAGCTGTGCTCAAATCCCTTTAACTTCTTCCTGGTATTTCTTAAGGACAGGGGTCAAAAATGGCAAGAAACACCTACCTGGTTCTACATTGCTATTTCCCCCTACAATGTTTTTTCTCTCATTTTTCCATTTTCTTATTCTACTTCTCCTTGGCCTGTTCACTCCTTCTCCAATGCGGTGAGTTTCATTATCCTTCCATGCACTGTATTCTCTGTACTTGAAGCACACATCACAAGTCCTACTGACCATTCCAATTCTGACTTCAATGTTTCCTTCTCAAGGAGACCTTTTCTGACCTGAGTCCAGTTTAGGGTTTCTGTTGCAGCCTTTCCCAGCATAAATTATATTGTCTTCAAGGCACTTGTAAATTGTAGTTGTATACGTATTTGTGTGATTATCAATTTAGTGACTCTAACCACCACTCTATTTAAAGCACCATGACAACAGAAATCAGGTCTGTTGTTCGTCACTGTATCCCCAAAACTAGCACAGTTTTTTGGTTGAATTAGTTTATTAGTAAATTCATTTTATCCACCCCCATCAGGCAACTGCATTTCCACACAGTCATGCTCTTGTGTTATTTCAAACCTATCATTTATTTTATTTCTTTGTAATTTTTTTTATTTTGCAGTGTTGAGAAGTAAGCATTATATATGCTAGGCAAGTACTCTACTACTGAGTTACACTGCCAGCCCAACTATGTTTTTCCGAACATTTATTATATGACTGGTATTGTAATAAGCATTTCACATACTTGACCTTCCGACCTTCTCTAGAGTGTAAGGAGTTATGGTCTTCATTTTATAAATACAGAAACAACTGCTCAAGGTGACAAATTAATAAAACTGAAATCCAAAGCAAAGTTTTTCAAGTTCCTCTGGCCCATGTTCTTGAATAATTCGCTCTACAACCACATGAGGCAGGGAGAAAAAAGAAAGCATTTGTTATATTAAAAATCTCCAATACTTTGGCCCATCCATGTTTCTGCTTCACGTTTACCCAAGGAAACAGGTTTCCTCTGATTTGTCATTTCCACTGATGATTACCCTTGTTACACCATGCAGAAGAGGGGAAAAAGAAAAATGTATTCCCAGTTTCTACAGTATGTTAAGCACAAGAGAAGATCAACTTCACCTTTTTTCTTTCCGCTTTTTGTTTCTTTACTGGTTCATTTGTTTTAAATGCTAAACCATCAGACTTCTCCTTCACAGTCCTCAAGACTGGATTCCCTATGCTTGGTATTTGTGTCCCCTAGAAATTAGGGCTGGCAGAAACAGAGATGTATACATGCCAGATTCACACCAGAGAAAAGCAAATAGTGATGTTTCAAGGGAAATTAAATACACTCTAGTTTGGCTGTAACCCAAACTGTGAATGATGTTGTTTAATTACATTTTTAAAGGGCAACTAACTTTCCTACCCTAGAATTATCTCAATCTTTTCCATTAGAAATCCTGATAATACCCCTCCCTCTGTTTTAGAAATATACCTACAGGCCTTTGTTCCTCCAAAACTGTTCCCTTGGTGACAAGTCTGTTCCCTGGGTGATAACAGATGCATTCCTTCCTGATGTCACTCAGATGACCACTTTAATGGGAAGAAAAAGCTTCAACTCCAAAGGAAATAGAAACAGGGCACACTATGACTCTGTTGAGGATGAAAAATAGAACTTTTCTGAAGGCAGGAAAAAGCTCTATTCCTTGGATAAATTTCGGGACAATGCCAGTTGCAAGATACTTTGGAAAAACTTTCCCATGCCCTTGGATATTTTGCCTAATTTTGCCCTATGTCTGGACTCAGAGCCAGGATAAGTGAAATGTCTGCATTATTGGAAATGTTACTAGTGACTACAATTTACTTAGCCTTGCCTCATCACTGAAGCGACAGTATTTCACAGACCTGCAGAGATCCTTAAGACTGAGCATTCTATTCAGCCAATTTATGGGAGAGAGCCTTTATTTTTTCCATTAATCTATTTTTGTAGGAGACTTTAACTGCAGTCAATAATACCCATTGGCGTTGATTATTTATTTATAGAATTGTTTATTCTTTATGTACTTTTTTCTGCTTATTAAATATCAGGTGTTTCAAGAGAAAAAATAAAACACTTAAAAACTTAGAAGCTAGCCAAAATGATTTTTTATAATACAATTATTTTTCCACTGAATTCCTGCAGATGATAAAATAGCCTGCTCCACAGTGGCTGGAAAACAAAATTGATGTCCACCTAAAACGACTTAATGTTTTTTACAAGAATTTTTAGGAGGCAAGCAAAGTATGCTCATGCTAAATGTCCATTTAGGTCATTGTTCTGAAACTGCTGTAATATTTTATGGATTATTTTAGATAGTCATGCACCTGGTACATATGTTAGCTTTCTAAATTAAGCCTTTTTGTATCACAGTTGAGATTTCATTTTAACAGCCTTTTCTGGATGCCTTAATATAATTTCATTTCAACCATTGCTGCCATTTAAAATAGGATTTTGAAATTTAATGTATATCATATGAGAATGCTAAATTTTGGTTAATACAAAATTTGCAAACTTTAAGCCACAGATTAATGTATGAATATGTTAACTGACAGAGTTTTTACTTGTATATCAACATTGTTGATTTTTTCCAATTTCTTCCCAAAATCTTGCAATAAATAATTACCCACTAACTTCCTCATAATATCCTCTAAATGAATATTGTGGGGGACAAGGAAACACTGGGACATTACATTACTGACAGGGGTAAAGAAGAGAGAATTTTAAATCTAGACAAACTTATGGTTCTCATTTCTTTGTTATCTCTTTTTGGGGAGTGTAATAAGGATTGAACTTAGATCCTCATGCATGCTAAACAAGTGCTCTAACACTGAACTGCATACCCAGCCCCTCTTTGGCCAATTATGCTGAACCCTCAGACTTGGCTCTTTGAAATTATTTCCTGATACTTGTGGTAATTATTTTCACCTCATTAACTCCTCAGAATAACAATCTTAGAGTAGTTCTTTGATTCCCCTATTGCGAAGGCAGAGACTTTGAAGCAAAATTGCGCTAATCTCCAATTATGGAGGAAGAATATATTTTTCTCAATCTTTACTCTCTTGATGTTTCCCAAAGTCAGAAGATTTACTGAGACACAAGAATGATAAGGGTGACCAAGAGAAAAAATTCAGAGGCAGAGATACTCATGACTGCTTTGACTCACCTAATGCTTCCCATTTATAATAGGCAATTAACAAATAAATGCTTAATAATAACTTTATTAATGAACATGAAAGGAAGGTGACTTGAAAAAAAACTGAGTACAGCAGCTCCTGCTTCCTGAGATAGTTACATAAGTTCCATCTAGAAGGTAGCAGAGAATTGATAGGTTTTTTTCATGTGGACAAAAAAGAAAAAAATCCCTTCAAGATAGAGAAGAGAAGGAAGAATTAAGCTTCTATGATAGTTAAGTACAAACTTATGTTTCCAAGAGGATCAGGAAAGTCTAATGCATTTCCAGAGAGAAACTCAGCAAGTTGTCAAAGCAGAGGCCCTATGTAGGCCAGCTGCTGAGAACAGCTCAGAGATTTTAAAAGAAAGTGACAGCTGGGTGTGGTGGAGCATGCCTTTGTTTTTAATTTTTTTAATTTTTTTCTTTTTCTTATTTTTTAAGATAGTAAAATCCAACAAAACATAACAGAACAAAGTCAAAACGAAGCGGTAGAACTGGTGCAGAACTTCAAAGAAAGACACTGTGAAAACAATAGCTATCTTGTTATTTTCAGAATAGTTGACCATAAAAAAGCACAATAAAACCAATAAAAACACAGTATAAAATAAGGCCAAAAAAATTAATCAGAATAAAGCAAAACAATGAGAACAATATTGGGTCTCGAAGACAAAACAGAAGAGAATCCCCCACTTTGATACATTGGTACTGTCATCTTCCAAAGAGATGCTCAGGCTGCCAGCCCCAGGCCTGCAAAACGAACAAAACAATACTACCATTTAGTCGTTTTATGTACCTTAGTTGCTAGCAATTTAGCCAGACCTCCAAACCAGCAGGTTGCTTTACGGGGGGTGGCGGGCGGCGCTTTGTCCTTGATTCTTAGCGCGTGTGCCGGTAGGCATGGTGGGGGCGCATGTTTCTCTTTCTAGAGTCCATGCCAGTCACACAGACCCACGCCGGTCACACAGACCCCAACTAGGCAGACTAGTTGTCTTCTGGTTGGTGCCCCTCAGGCCCAGTGGGGCGGGTTCCCGAGAGGCCCACCTCTTTCTCTTCCTGGATTCCACGCCAGTTGCACAGGCCCCCACAAGGCAGACAAAATGAGTTCAAGGACAGCCTGAACTGCATAGTGAGACCCTGTCTCAAAAAATAGGACTGGGGATTTAGCTCAGTGGCCTAAGTGCCTGCCTGGCAGGCGCAAGGTTGTGAGTTTGATACTTGGTACCAAAAAATAAATAAAAGAAAGTGGTAAGATCTCAGTTTCAAAGTTTTGGTATATGTGTTACAATGAAATCAATCCATTGCCCACAAGTTTCAATAAATGCTGATCGCAGAGCTAGAGTCAATGATACCTTAGGACATGAAGGACTCCAAATGTTACACAGTTCTGAGGACTCACTGGAAAATAGCTTCAAAGTATTTGTGAGGAGTAGAGAATCCACAGCTAAATGAATTCAGTGAAAGCAGAATCCAAGGTACCAAGTGATTAAGCAAGAGTAAGCTATCCAAGCCACCCCCATTTCAAGGTTAGGAGATTCATCTATCATTTGAGTTATGGGTTAGACAAATGTTAATGGTTTTCCCTCATTTGAATAAGTTCACAGTCTTCCCAATATTGGTTAATACAAGTTATATGTAACTGTAAACATGAGGAGCAAACCTGTGCTACATAAAATGTTGTTGGCTCTTTTAATTGTGCAGAGTTTTATATTTGTTTTATCCCTTTGCTTGGTAGTTCACAGTTTTTTGTTGTTTTCATACATATCTTGAATTACATAAAAGCAGCTCTATGATGTCACTTAAGTCTCACAGTAAATTTATGTGGTAGGCATTTGCACATTTGTTTTAAAGATAAAAAAAACTTGGGTTGGAAAGTTGAGCATATTAAAAGTCACACCAACAATAAGAGGTAGTCAGCAACTGAGTATATGCTGGCCTGGCTCCAAAGCACACGATTATTTTGTCTTTTGAATGAGCTCAAATGAGAGGAGCTTGGTCCCTGGGGAAGAAAAACAATGGCTTTCCCCTGAGTTGATCTCTGGTCCTGTGAGGAAATTGGTTTGTGAAACAGAGGGCATGGTATAGATCAATCTTATGAGGCAAACTATGAAACTCACTGGTCAGTGGGGAAGTCAGGCCCACGAGAAGTCTGAGTTTCCTCTGACCTTCAGGAGCCAAAAGCTAACTTAGAGGAGCTGTAATGTTCACAGGATGATAAACAGGATGCCAATGTAGTTAAGATCGTTTTGAGGGTCATTGGTTGTAAGTGCTGGTCTGGATTCCAATCCAACTGCAGTATTCACTTCTGTGTCTCTGTAATACTCCCCTCTGAAAAATGTGTATTATGATAGCTGCTACTTTCCAGCATTGTGAGAATTAATTGAGGTAATATAACTAAATTGCCTGGTATCTACCCATCAAAGAAAGTAAGTGATGGCAAATGATTCTCCAGCTGAAATGAACAAAAGTATATCCTAGATCTTAATATGAAACTCCTCCAGGGACATCGTAGGGCTGCAGATTATAACTACTTCGATGCATGCTTTTTTATGAATTTTTCTTTCTTTTAATTAAAATTCTTCATGATACACTGGATTAGAAGTTTTTATAAATGGGTAACAAAAAGCTTTCTAAAGAAATCTTTATCTCAATATTTTTGGTGAGGCCTAAAGGCAGGAAAGTCTAATGAAGATAATATCTTTCTCATTATGTATATAATTATTTTACAGACAGTAGGTTACTGCTAACCATTTTTATTACAGCTTCTTAGTTTAAATAATATAACTGTTTGAAGAACAGAGTGTTTTAACACTGTGACATTCATAGACCTGAGGATATAGGAAAAATATTTCCTGAGTGAATAGCATTGCTTTTGAGAATTCTTTGTGAACTTAAGAAAATCATGGCAAAATCCAAGCTAATTAATAAAAAATAAGTAAGTGAATATGCCTAAATAGGTCATGAATAGAGTGAGAAAAATGTCACCTTTTCCCTATCTCACTGACAAAGATACTTAAAAAATTTAAAAAAAAAAATTTAAAAAGCAGACACATTGCCACCTTCTGGGTGTGTTTAACTAACTGGAACACTGAATTTTGAATAGATTTTGCTGTCTTCCTCAGGGTCAATTTTGGCACCCGGGAATATAGTTGCTAATATGAATTCAAACAAAGTACTGAGGACTGTCTCAGTTCCTTGGAGTAAAGAAACAGAACATGGGGGAAATGTGTTCTGTCTCCTTAACCATGGACTCTGATTTAGCCATCACTTCTCCAAAGAGTTAAACAACAGTGACATGTTAAAAAGGAGAAAAAGTACCCAGGAAGTAATCAATTTTCATTGCTGCATGGTACTTCTGAAAGGTTGCTACTATAATAAAATTAGGATGCCCCTTTATCATTGCAGTGAAAGTAATTTTATTTACTTTTTCAGCCAACACATACACACAGGGGGGCAGAAGCAATCACCGCTGCACTTGTTAGTTCACTGATTAAATATGTTGTCACCTAACTCTGAACTAATTAAAGGGAATTGAAGCTGTTTGTGCATTAGCCAACAAGGTATTAACTCTGTTAACTGAGGTTTTAAGCCTGCTTACTCTTTTCTCTGCTACGTTTTAAAACCATTTTTCATTATCACTAGCAATTTTAGTCCATTACCATGTCCTGTTGGGAGCCATGTTTGAATCTTTGTGATGTGTTATTTGTATAATAGCTATTTGTATTTTGGGCACATGTGATTGTGGGATACAGCCTAGATAAAAAGCACTGGAAAACTATAGAAACCAGAATCATAACATTAATTCATAACAGTTTCATTTTTTTCCCTATGCTATACCTCTATTTATGAATATATTTATATTTTTCAATAGAAGTAAATTTATAAAAGGACTTTTGGAATAGCATCAAGTAACCAACTGTGGGGAGCCCATCTGGATCATGAAAACTCCAAATCAAATTCTCTGGCCCTTAAAATCAACCATCTGAAAGTATCCTTATAAATGATATTTCCATGGCCTCTGGACCTGTTGAGACCCTCATAGTCCAGCTTCCCTGGTATTGTAAACTTGATTAAATTGATTTGTCTATTTTCAAAAGTGAATAGATATCAGCAGGTTATTTTTTCCAAAATGCTAGCTCTGATACTTACTATTGTTCTGTTTATATTTTGTGGTTATAGAAAAAGGAACTTCCAACATCCAAGGATCTAAGGAAAATTCTTGAAGTACTCTAAAGAAAAAGGAAGGAAGGGACGGAGGGAGGGAGGGAGAGGCAGGTAAGCCTAGAACAAAAGCTGAGCCACCACCACCTGTTGCAAGCCTATCTCACCAAATTAACCTTCCCAAATGACAAAGTGCCAGTTTTTCAGATCTGCACAATAATCTTAACATTTTCAAAGAAGTTCCACCCATATCATCCTGTGGAATCCTGGAGCTGATTTTTACAAATGGAAAGGAAATAAGCAATCCTAAAGTGTTTCTAGAAATTACAAACCAAAAAAGCTATCAAGTTTATGAATCAAAGAATTTACCAGAAGAGATGCAAACCAACCTAATCAAGCTGCATGCAGGTTATCAAGAAAAGAAAAGAAAAAATTGTCCTTTTAAAGGTTTGAGAATTCAACCATTTCACGATGTAATAGCAATTCTAAGCAAATCTAACTATACAGGAATCAGCTGGAACCACTTTTAGTCAAGATTGATCAATTTAGCTTTCACAGCACCAGTCAGTCAAACAATTAAACAACGGTTTTTCAACTCCCACTGATTATATTGACTTTAACTCATTGTAACTTATGAGATTTTGAAAATTATAAACTCACAAAACAAACAATTTGGAACCAAACTGGAGTTTAGTTCTGGTGGATTATAAAACATAAAAATGGACTGTATACAAAATGGAATAGTAAGTGGAAAATAGAAACTAGTACAGATAGTGGGCAAACTACTCATTGTATTAAATTTCAAAAATTGTTTTTCTATTGGGGCATAACATCTGTACATCTGTGCAGGGTATATTATGGTAATTTGATATATGAATAGAGTATATAATAATCAAATCAGGGTAATGAGCTTCCATCTTTTCTGACAAAATAATTTTTATGTATTATGAATTTCTTATTCTTTTCTAGTCATTTAAAAATACATCACAGACTGTTTAAATCAATAGCTATCCACTATGCTGTAGAAAAGTTAGAATTAATTTCTTTTCTCTATATTTTAGTAAATCTTATTGAACTTCTTTCCATCTCTCTCCCACCTTGCACTTTTGAGTCTCTGGTGACCACTAATTCCATTGTATTTTTCTGCAACATTGGCTTGTTGTTTTCCATAAAACAGTGAGAACAGATGTCATTTAACTCTCTGTGCTGGGCTTATTTCATGTAGCACAATGACCTTCAATTCTATCCATGCTGCTGCAAGTGATAGAGTTTCATTCACTCTTGTGGCTGAATCATATTCTGTTGTGTGTATATTCCATGTTTATACAAGTCACAAGTCTGTGGGAGAGTAAAAAGTGCTCACTGAGGACAATTATGAAGGAAATCCATGATCCCCATCTGTTGGTGTAGCAATTCTCAAACATCAGTGAGCACAGAGCCACTCGAAGGACTTGTTACAACCTAGGTCACTGGTCTGCAGCCTCAGAAATTTTAATTTCAGAAGTTTGGATGGGAATCCAAAATTGGCATTTCTGAAAGTCCATGAGTGATAGTGGTATTTTTGGTACAAGTTCATACTTCAAGAACTATTAGTTTGGAATTAGGCAACGATTTGTGATCAGAGATGCATGACTCCAAATACTTTATATTCATTATGCAACTCTTCTACCATGCTTGTATGGTAAAAATTAGTACAACCTTTAAATTAGAAAAAAAAAAGAGAAGTGTTTAATATTTAAGATATTCAGTGATCTCTCCAATGCTACAGGATTAGAGAGGACCTGAGGTGGCATTCAAAGCCAAGTGTGACTGCAAAACCCTTTCCCATTCTGTGATGTGCTGTGACCATTCAGTCCACTCCCCTATTGTATTTGGTGTTTCATGGATTGTGAGTCCATAATAAACATAAGCCAATTAAACTGACATATTGAAAAATGAGAAAGAGGAAGACAATTTTTCTTTGTCATTTCTAGAAATAGTCATCCTAAATATAATTATACCTTAAGAGAGTTTCTCAAAAAATCTTCAATAGTATTATCTATTATTGTAGATTTTCCATGATGTTGTACCTGTTGGAAAATAAAATGTGCCAAAAATCCCTGAAAAGTCAGAGTTGTAACTGGAGGGAGGAAGGAAGAGAGGCAAAGAGAAAGATAGGGGAGGGAGAGAGAGAAGAAGATGTGGGGGAGGAAAGGAAAAGAAGGGAAGGAAATAACCTTCCACAGTAAATAAGCAATAGGGCATTAGTAAAATTTATTCAGTTGGTGGCTACTGCCAAAACAGAATAAAACAGTAGGGTAAAGTGAGAAAGAATACAATACTACCTGGATCACAAATCTTGGGATCTAGGCTTAGTTTCTTCACTAAATAATTCTGTGACTTTAGGCAAATCATTAAACAATATTTTCGTTAAGATCCTTTACGGGGTTAATAGATTATGGTTCTGTGAAACACAGTTTATCAGCATCTACAATCCTAGCACAATGTGATTATCTACATTAACATTCTGTCTTTAACAAACACAAGATGAAAATTTTTTTTAAAAAAAGGAAATTTCTCAGAGATCATCAAATCCATTTCTGTGCTTTGAGTGCAGAATCTCTCAGAATTTTCAAGAGTTTCCAGACCCAGTCCCAATGCACCCTGGTAGCTGGTCCCTTGTTAACTGCCAGCTTAATCCATCAACTGCTTTAAAAGGAATCCATGGGGAGCTGAGGCAGTCGAAGGTATTGGATCCTCCAGCTCAGCTGAAGAGACATCTCCTCAATAGCTGTGGAGACGTGACCCAGATTGCTTTTTCACTAAAAGGATATAATTGCTAATGTAGTTATTGACTTGATGGATCTGTCCCAGCTTATTTCATTAGGGCTGTTCCCCCAGCCATTTTAGGATAAAATTTCCTAGGTACCTAACTGCAATGAAAATGTCTGTCTTCCTTATCTCCTTTCTTCAACATGTAATTATAATTGATTTATTTTTTCAAGGGTTCGAGTGTACTAAACACTTTAATACAGGTTATAATCTCTCAGCAGTTTATATTCTAAATATGCTATAGCAGTGAATGCAAAAACATTTTCCATACTTGAGATTCCTAAAGTGTTTGTGAACAGTTTTGCTTTTTTCATGAGTCATTTATTATAGGTTACTGATATGTCATTGATCTCCTTAAACAGTTGCTTGATCATTTCCTTTTTCATCAAAATACAGACAATGTTGCCAAAGCAACTGTAGCCAAAAGTCTTAGATTTTCCTCTCCTGGGGTATGAGTTTTGAAGACATTTCTCATCTCATATTACAAAGTCAAATCTCTCACCTTTAATTTGCCACCAAAGAAAGACCTCAATGATACTAGTCATTGAATGTGACTTGTAAATCCAGATCTGAAGTGTGTTCACTACAACAATCTAAGAAAATTGGGTTATACAGAGATGGAAGATTGCTTTGATCTCAATGAGAAGAAAGAAACTATTCAGTATAACTCTGAGGACCATTTCTTGGAAGGGAAAAAAGCTAAATAAAGAAAAACCATGTACAAATTTGTGTATTTGGAGATATGAATTTTCAAAATGGAACCACCAAGCCCAATAGCACAGGAAGCATCATGTGAAGGAAGCAGTTAATTCCATGCTGCCGGCCCCAACTCTTGCCATACTATAATTAAAGCAGTGTCAGTGTTCCACTGTAAACCAGTGGTATGATTTTCAGAGGTTTATGACTCAAACATAAAAATTCACTCTAGGCTGAAAACTGGCACAAGGCAATGAAACTTGAGAAAACAATTTTTATAAAAGAAAATCATTTCAGCTTTTTTAAGGTTATGGAACTTTTTTTTAGTTCTCATGCTCACATAATAAAAATAAATCTGCTTTATACATACAAACTTTCTATGAGTTTACTGAATTTCAATAATCTATGATGTTTAAAGCTCTAAAGTATTTATTTTTATATATGTTCCTACCCTTGAATAGAACTTTTTGATGCAAGCAGGAATTGGAACTTCAGTGAACTCAAGTTAGAAGACAGCACAATAGCATCAGATCTTTTCTACTTGCAATTTCCCTTATGAGACTCTCTTCTTCCCCTACTTCTAACTGAATATTATCAGTGATAAGACTAATTTCTTCCATGGTTTTCTCAAGAGTTCTTTCTAAAACCTGTAACACTTTCAAGGGGAAGGTAATATCTATCCTACTCAAAAACAAAAGGGAATTCTACTCTTTTTATAAGAAGTCTCTGTGTCATAAAAAGAGCAATCTGTAGCAAGAAGGGTAACATGCCTGGTGCCCCAAAGGCCCTCAATCCAAAGAGCTAGTTTAGTGATTTTGAGTGATTAAAAAAATATTTCCTTTGGAAGAATCTACCCTGAGGCAATGGAATTGGAGGGAGGAATGGGTTTTTAAGATACAGGATTTACAAACCATTTCTTGTCTTAGTTTCCTTAGGGGAAACCTTTCTAAAGTCACACATCTTTTGATGATGTTGGCTTCATTTAAGCTGCCTTAAAATGTAAGAAAGTTTCATTTATGGATTCAAAAATTGCTCCCATAAAACAATAAACAAATATCATTCTTAATAAAAAATAATGAATTTATTCTTTACAGTTTTTTCTTGTAGAACCTAGAAACCCAGTCCTAAATCTGTTTTCTGATGAACCCAAGGTCCTTCCATATTAAGCATGCTATTTAAATTCCACTGATTGAAAATAACGTAGAACTAACGGACATATTATAAAAATAATTTTAAAATGTTTTAATTACCTTAAAAGATGAGTGAATTAGAAGAAATAAAATTATCACTTAATCAGCATCTGTTACATGTCAGGCAGTTTGGTAGGCATCTAACATTCACATTTTGCACTTAAGGAAAAAATTCCAGTTGCTTCTGATACTCTAAGAGATTAAAAAAGCCTAAAGCATGGAGGGAAATGAATAAAAGATGGTGCTAGATGAGAGTAGAATTCAACATTGCCTTTGAAAACTTTCCTTCTTGCATTCTTATGAGTATGCAAATGCGTGCACCAGGTCAAAAGGCAGAAGGCATAGCTGTCCTCAGAAAGCACATGGGAAAGATAATCCTCTATACTAAGTCAATTAAGCCATAGGTTTGCAATGATTTATACTTTTCCAATGACTGAGAGGTCAATGAAGGAAAGTGTTCTTGCGTTTTCACTTTCTGTGAAGACAGAACATCTCCAAATGGCAGAGTTTTATCCTGATATGCATTTTTAAAAAGCTAAACTTCCTCTCCCAGGAAGAGAATAAAATATTCCAGGTGATAAAAAGAATAGCTAGAGGAAACTGAAGATTTGGCTTGTATGCAGCAGGCAAGAAAAATGTTTCCAATGACCCAATTTAAAGGACTATAACCTTGTAGGGCACAAGGAAGCCAGAACAGCCGTTAGGACAAGTAGATCATAATCAGAGGTGAAACAATTCAGTTTGACATACACTGACTTTGAGTCCTAGACCACCAACAGAGCTGGTTTGGGAAGCAGCATTTAGAACCCTTGCTCAGTGGACTCTGGACTGAAACAAGGGTGTGCAAAAATTGCTGATTGGCCACTGGGATTTTCAGCCACATCAGCACACACAAGAGGGAACACTGTCAACTCGGCAATCTCTAAATGTAAAGTGCAGGAGTTGAAAATGAATGTAGCAAGTGAAAACTCCTTCCCTGTGAAGAGTTTTTGAATGCAAAACTATTTTTTTCTTGTATATGAACTTGTTTATTCTTCTTTTGTTTGCATTTTGTAAAGTACTGTATTTACAATGAGTTTGAAGAATAAAAATGTAACTTTCCTCTTAATATTATCTTTCTTAAAGAAAAAAGTACCTTAATCTGAGGTACTTAATCAAAGGTATTTTTTACTTCTGCTCAAGTCTGAAAGGTCAAAAAAAATCAGTTGAGGTATTGTATGGCCTCCTTATATTTTGGATCTTCCTGTCATTGTGAATTTATATCATTATTCCAGTTATTTTTCAGGTAGCTATACACAAAAAGAAAAAAATGTTTTATATCATTTTAGGTCTTTTATTTACAAATGAAGTTAGATTTTGAATCATGATCTGTATTTTGATGTTCATATCATTACTAAGGCAGTTGTGGTTGAACTCTGAAAAGATCTTTTACAGTTAACAAATACCACCAAGAAGAAAATGCCACTTAATTATACAGATGTGAAATTGCTTAGTCCATCCTAACTGAAAATTTGTCCAAATTCTGAAGCCACCAACCAGTGCAGTTTCTCTAATTTCTCCTCCCCAATTTAGGCCTACAACACCTTGGATGCTGGAAAGCTTGTCAGTTTATAAACATGATGTCTCCTCCATGCTCTAAAATGTATTGTCCACTGCCTCCCGGACATTGAATTTGCAAACTCCTTCATCATCACATGTCATCTACTCTTATACATCATTGCTCGGCATCTCTGACATAGGATTTCTCAACTCAGGCCAGATTCTGTATGCTAGCTTCTCTTTGCAATCCCCATCAAAATTTATTTTGCAAACTCCACTTTTGAAAAGGCAAAACCAAGTAAATAAATGCATAATTAAACTCCCATTCTGGTCTCTATCTGAAATTCTAGGAGTCTTCCCTAAAAATTTAAAATAGATTAGACTTTGCAATTATGAGCCTTAAAGGATTTTGTCCTTTGCAGAATCATCACAGTTCAATTCATATCACTGTGTAATCATCTATCTTTCCTAATGCACTATAAGATGCCAAGAAAGAGAACTTAGTCTGATAACTTTTCTTGCTATGACCTCAGTACCTAACACAGTGCCTGGCAGATGATAGTGCATCATTGCTAATAAATCATTGTCATTGATGACTTAAAGCATTGCTCCTCAGAGTATTTGTCTTACAAAGGGAGAAAGAATAAGCATCTTTATTTCTTTTTCGCATATCAGCACAATCATTGACAAAGACATCCCCTCATTAAAGTTCTTGATAACACTGTGACTAATGGATTATTATCCTCATTTTATAATTTGCTTGTTCAAAGTTCTACAACTAGGGTAGAATTCAAACTCAAGTTTGCCTTATTACTAAGTATTTTTACTGCATTTTACTTCTTTGTTTTAAGATAAAATAATCTCTTTGATGGAATGCACAGCATTTTTATCTGGTCCTTTTTATCAGACAGTACTTATCAGAGAAACTGATTAAGGCAAGATATAAAACTACAAAAGTTACAAGATTGGCTTACAATGACTGCCTGCAGAGTCTGGTATGGAAAAGTACAAAAGGGTTGTCTGTGAATTCGAGACCTGAAGGATCCAGTTGAAGGCCTGGGGCTCGTTGTAGAGCCCCATGGGAGTCCATATCAGGAGGTCAAAAGGTCTGAGATAGAAGGCTGAAGGGTCTACACTGGAAACCAGGAGATGTCCAAGGTGACATCAAGACCAGAGCTCCTCCAAAGAAACAGAAGCAAACCTTCTTTCTTTGGATTCCCTTTTATTCCATTCAGGCAGCAAGCCTATTTATTGGTTTGTGTCACTCACACCAAGGATTGGTCTTCTGTCTTCAGTAAACCGCTTCAGTCATACCCAGAACTATGCTGATCCAATTTAGTTGGGTATTTCTTACTCAAATTGACACAGGTAGCTGTCATTCTTTGATCATATTATAGAAGTGATCACTTAGTGTTAGTTATGAAATATGAACTACTGTCACTGCATGTCCTCTTGGTTCCTAAAATGTTTGGCTTATAAAAAAACCAGAGTAATTTTAAAATACAAATCATGTCATACCACTCTCCTTCCTTAAACCACCCAGGGTTTTTAATATTTTGAAAACAATGTTAAAATTCCTCCCAATAGGCCACAAAGATCCTCTGTGATCTGGCCTCTGCCTACTTCTCAGACTTGATCTCTTAACACTCTTCCATTTGATCACCACGCCCAGTCATGCTAGACCTTAATTTTTGGAGACAACCACACTCATTCTTATATTTTTTGTAACTTTTGTACTCTGCTCTTTCTATAATCATGCTGCCCTGATATTCACAACTACCTCCTTATTGCCATTCAAGTGTCAGCCCAGATTTCACATCCTCAGGAAAACTCCTCTGTCTTAGTTACTTTTTACTCATTGCCAAGACAAAATACCTGATGCCCAAAGTTAGAGAAGGAAAAGTTTATTCTTACAGTTTCTTGGGTGTTTCAGTCCATTAGTTGGCTCCAAGTCAGCATGGTGGGGCAGGGCTGCCTTTCATGGCAGCAGCAAGCAGCAAGGCACGCTGGTGAGTGAGAGAGAGGCAGAAGAGGAAGCGAACAAGAGGAAGACCCGCCTTCCCTTACATTGTATGTCGGCTCCACCCCTGAGCGGGCACAGAACTCACATTGCCAGACAACAAACCAATAACAAACCAATAACTCAGCCCCATCAAAATTATATGAGGACTTGGGGGTATATAGCATATTACCCGATACATCCTCCCACTCCCAATTGAAGTATTACCTTTAATTTGATCACCATCACTCCCACCAAGGTATCCTGAAATGCTTTCAACTAGTCAAATCCTTTTCTAACTAACTCTTAACATTCAGCCTATCACAGCTATATTCAGGCTATGTACCACAAATACTCACATATTAGGAATTCATTCCCCAAATTCACATGTTAATGACATTTGGAAGCTGGGCCATTGGGAAGTAACTAGGATTACATAATGTCACTTGTGTGGATATCCTACAATGGCATTAATGATTTTATAGAAGAGAAAAATTACCACAGGAAATGCGCTTACTCTGTCTCACCATGCGGTGACCTCCATCATGTGTGGTACAGCTTAAAAGTTCTCACTAGAGGCCAGTGCCATTCTTTTGGACTTTTCATCTCCAAAACCATAAAATAAATAAATCTGTATTCTTGAAAATCAATCTAGTCTGCAATATTTCACTATAGCATTAGGAAATGGACTAAAACACAAGCCTGAACCAGCCTGACATTGGGAAGTTGTATCTAAAATTTCAGAAGAGAGATACTTCAATTGCAGATTTTTTTAAAAAAAGTTTATAAGGAATTAAATATGCTTGTTAACCCTTAGAACTAACTGATATTATTTTACCTATTTGTATTTTTTCAAAAATAAATATAAATTTATGCTCCATAAAATAGTACACATGACTTTTTTTAGTGACATATCACTTGAGATAAATTGTTCTTTTTTATAGATTGTATTATAGAAATCAGGTATGAAATAATCAAAGTATGATCAGTATTACAAAAGAACAAGAACAGAGAATCTAGGTTCATATAAAATGGGAAAATGTCTGTTCCAGTCTGAGCACAGAAGTCAAGAAAGACCTGACAATCAAATGATGATTAAGTGAAGGCCTGAAATGTATGCAAAAGTTAACCAGGCATAGGCTGAAAAGTGCAGTGAAGGAAAGAATGTAAAGATAGTCCAGGTATCTAAAAATGCATTTATATCTTATGCTCCATGCTAGCTAGGCCTCCACTCACTCTTTCTCCCATTTCCTGGTTCTCATCACCATCCAAAAATACCTTTTTATTTGTTTATGACCTCTCTTTCCAAACCATTAAAATAAAACTTTCCTTATGGTAGAGAAGTTGTTGGTCTTTTTCACTACTGTATCCTAGTTCTTAGAATAGTGACTGCCATTTGGGAAATGATTAGTAAATAACTTTTAAATGACTGTGTGATAGTCTTAATACAGTAGGTAAAAACAAGCCCCTGAAAGAAAATAATACAATTGTGAATCAAGATGCAAGGAGTAATAAACTACTGCAATTGTTACAGGCAACTGATTTAGTTAGAAATATTATAGGCAGTCAGACAGGACTAGGTCCTCAAAGGAACCAGCCCAGAGGACCAGATATCTTGTGACCTTGGAAGAGATACACACGTCTTGCTGTGGGCCAGATCTCAAGACAGAAGGCAAAACAAATGCAACCACACCCTAAGTATAAGCATTAGGGATTAAGTATGGATCATTTTGAGAAGTCAGGATTTACCATCCCAATCCCCTACAGAAAGTCACTGATCCATAAGAATGCTCACTTACTGCATACCTCGCTTCCCCATTTGTCCCTGATTTGGTCAATTTTACCTAAATAATTAATCTTACTGGTTGAGCACAGTTCTGTCCCACCTCAAACCCATCTGTCTTGGGAGTTCCCAGTTTTCCCTATTATGGGCTTACTCTATAAAAGTCACTAGAATAGACAGAGTCTTTGGCAACCCACTCGGGACCCCTTCTGTCTCTCTGTCAGACAGAAGCTTTTTTTCTCTCAATAAATATTTCTGGTCTTAACCTCCATTGTTCCTAAAATTCATTCTTTGATTTTAGAGAACATGAACTCGTGCTGGACATGCAGTAGGTTGGGAGTTTCATTCCCCTATATCATAATTTGAGCTTAGGGCCAGGTAGATAAGCAGAGAGAAAAACTGGTAGGCACACTAAGGAACTCAGAGTTCATCCAGAAGTAATAAAACCATACTAAGTTTTAAGTAACTGTGTTATACATGTGATCTTAAGACATCACCTTACCTAGTGTGTAGGTAGAGCAAAACTGGGAGAATGATTGCCCTTATAATAAAGATTTACAGTTGTCTGCATGAGAAACGTAGTCTCTTGGACAATGGTAGAGATCATTGCAACAGGGAAGAGAAATTGAATTTTTTAAAGGTTTAAGTGATAGAATTGAGTTGATGTAATGAATAATTGGAATAGCAAGTGAGGAGAGAAGAGACAATGTGATTCCCAGTTTTGAGCCACACAAATATTATGGAGTCATTGCTGAGCTAGGAAAATCATTGGTGAAGGAAAAGGCTTAGTGAGTTGACTTTGGGTGAGTGAATTCCAAGGAGCTCTGAAAATCTCTAGCAGATAAAGTTAGAAAAAAGGTAGCTATCTATGATGAGAATTCAGATAGGATAAAGATAAGCATTTAGGGATAATTTGCAGGATTGTTAGGGAGGTAGGCATTTTTATGGTCACTGTGTATTGACCAGGCTCTAAATTCTCATGAACTAGAATCCTGACTTCCCTACATTTTTTTTGAGATATCTGGTCAAAGTTTTTTGATATTTCAAGGATCGCTTTTCTAATCTGAAAGTGAAGTTAATAAAAGGTCCTAATTACAAGGCTGTTTTGAGGGCAAAATGACATAAAAGAAGTCCAATAATATATATAAGTCTTAGTCTTTCACAGGATAAATTTCTAATAAATGTTAACAATTCTTAAATCTTATTAACCATTTTGACATTATAAAGGTTATTAAATTCATGGGATTTTGTTAAATAATGAAGAGATCATTCAAAGCCAATACACTATCACAAGTTAAATTTTTGTTGCCTTTATTCAAATATTTACTTATGTTTCCAGATATATATTATCTATTGTAGTTAAAAGTAAAAATCTTTTCATTTGAACATTCACAGTGTTTAAATCCCCAACAATAGTAATATGGGAGTTCCTATTCAAAAGCTGTTACCTTTAATTTTTACAGTAAGTACTGACACCATTTTTTTAACATAGTTATTCCAAATTTTTTCTGTTTTTCATGTTATACTTTTGTCATCTTTGGGAGTAATTACTGGAATATGAATATACATTATTTCCTTTAGGAAACATTAATAGAAATTAAAGCTACAAGCCTGGTGTGCTGGTGCACGCCTTTAATCCCAGCACTAGGGAGGCTGAGGTAGGTGGAGCGTTGTGTGTTCCAGGCCAGCTCGGGCTACAACGTGAGCACAAGGCTGGCCTAAACTACATAGTGTGACCCTGTCTCAAAAGACTTGGGCCTGGAGTTTGGCTCAGTGGCTTAAGCACCTGCCTGGCAGGCACAAGAGGTTATGAGTTAGATACCCAGTGCCACCAAAAAAAAAAAGAAAGAAAAAAATTAAAACTATATATCCTAAATTTCTGTCACAAGCTTTTACTAATTCATCAATAAAAAAGCATTTAACATTTACTATGCTTTTCACAGGTTTATGTTGAAATCTTTCACTGAATAGAATTTTCATTTTTATTTATAATAGATAATATACATCTATAAGCATTAGTAAATTTGCAAACTGGCATTATCTTACTCCGCTTGTTCACCAGAAGACTTTAGAAAAGAGTTTAAACATTAAGACCAGGTAGAGATATATCTCTGAGTGATATGTATGTGTGTATTTATACATACACATATATGTGCAGAGTAAATTAAAACGGAATATGAATTATTTTTCAAAAAACAGAGTTTTAGAAAAGATAATGAATTTTCATCTTGGAAAGGGCCCTAAATAACACATATTTCAGTGGCTTTATCACAGAGATGCAGTATATGTGAAGTCTGAAGAGGTGGGATGAATTATGAGAGATGATGCAATAATATGTGGCAGAGTCAGACTAGACTCCTAGGCTCCTAACTCGCAGCCTAGTATTCATTTCACTTTATTTTAAATTGCTTCTGATAGAATCTGATGAATTCTGAATGAGTCTGTGGTGTTCAACATTCCACATCTCCATTACAGCATCTAAACAGAACTAAATCACAGCTAAAATGATTCCCTATAACTCCTTATTTACCCATATAGTATAGTGTCAAATAATAAATAACCAAGATAGACAATTAAAAGATTCATATAGCAACTCATTGTCTATAAATGATTTGAAAATAAGGCTGGCATCTGTTACAAAGTAGGATTAATTAGGTATTACTTTAAATGATGAATCCTGGCACCATTTCTCATGAGAACAGTTGGTAAATGTACTGTTCTAATTAAGGATTTGGATCAAAATATCATTTTATTCTAATCATGAAGCCTATTAAGGTTTTTACTAATACTATCAGTTTTACTAACCATGCACATCACACATGTTTAAATGATAAACAGCAATACTTTTCCTCTGGTGAAAAAAGATCTTATAAGTGGAATAATATTTGCAGTTGGGGCTATTAATTTAGGGCTAACATGCTGCACTGTAATTCTTTTCATCAAATGTTTTCTTCATAATAAGCTGTTGAAGATATTATGTTATTAAAATCTCATATGATGCTATAAATAAGTATAGAAAATACATTCAAGAGGATGACAGGTATGACTTAGATCATGGGTTTGCTCTTGTATTTTCAAAGAAAAGCAAATGACAGGCTCCCTGGATCCTGTCTTCTATCTCCCTGTTTTCACCTAAGTCCAGTCACATGACTTTCCCAGCTCCTACAGTGCTGCACTTTGAAAGGTAGTTTGAGGTTAAAAGAAAAAGCACAAAAATTAGAATAAGAGGTCCTGAAACAAATCCTGTTTTGGTTATTTTCTCACTTTGTAATCTTAGGCTGTGATTTACTTAAGCTCCTAAACTCTTCCTGTCTTCATTTTGTCATGTATAATATCAGCAGTAATTATGATGACGGTGCATGTGTTTCTCAAGTGTTGCTGTCAAAGTTCAAAGAGATACTTGGCAGAATAACATTCAGTGTTACTGAAGAGGTGACTTATTCAATACTCAGCATGATCTCTCCTAGAATTTATAAATGATTGTTTTACATTGTTCTGAAATGTACTACTTTTAGAAATAGGACAGTACCCACAGGTGGGAGAAAGAGTAGAGTAAGTCCATAATATAAATATGTGCATGTGTATAAATAAGTATTAAATTACTTGCAGATTTCTATTGATAACATGCTCATTGTATAAATGCTTGATTATTATGCGTTTATTATCCATTGAGCAGAATTTTTAAAATTTCACAACCACTACTTTTAAAATTATTATTATGCTTAGAAAGAAAAGAGAATACCAAAGCATCCCATTTAAACATAGATATTTGGAATGGCTAGTTGCATGAGGAAGGCTGCCCAGTGTAACAGCATCCTCCCTATCTCTGTCTCCCTTGGTGATGTCAACTCAAAAGACAAGTGGTGATGGTGGATGAGAAAGAGCTGTTAGGCCTGAGATGGAAGAAAGACATTTGTTGGATGGATTTTTACAGATGGAAAGGAGAGAGTCTTGCAGGAGAAATATGTGTGTGGAACGAATATGGGGGGGTCTTCTGTGTGTACAAGTGTAATTTGAAAGTTCATCTAAAAGAGACTGTTGAATGTATATGCTATGGGAGAATAGAAATACTAATATATGGTCAATAGGGAGATATCCCCCAAGATGTTGAGAAATGAAACCCTTAACCTGTGTGCCCTAATTCAACTTACATTCATATATAGAATTATGCTTTAAATTTCTTAGAATATTATTAACATCTTTCATCCAGCCAGTCAAGCAAGCATCCATTATGGCATGTGACAAGGAAGTTTCTGAAGGCAGCAGACCTGACTGTCACCTGTACTATTAGTGCTGGAAGTGGTAAAAGTGAAGCCATAGCCTCAAAACCTTTGCCTACTCATCCTCACACTATTGCTGTTTCTAACAGCCTTCATGCCCCATCTCAACAGTAAGGTAATATATTTGCACAAAATTTTAAAAAAGATATTTAGAAGAAATAGTTTTAGAATTCAAATTAAAAATAAGTTTTACAGGGATTCATAAAAATATTCTAACTTAGGATGACTGACTTCATTGAAGAGAAGAATGCCAGTGAGAAAAATTGTCTCCACAGTTCTTCACATCAAGAAATAGCTCAGAAATTATAATAAAGAAACAGGTATTAACTTTCAAACTAAATATACATCACAGGACATATCTCAAAGGAAGTTAGGTCACACAAGTTGATGCTATAAATACAAAGTCTGTATTGTCTGTGAGTCAAAATAAATATAATATATTTTGAGCCCAGTTACTTATAGTAACTTCTCTGCAAACACTTATCCTTGGAATCCTCACTCTCTTACACTGCTCTAACAAAACTGTAAGCTAGATAAATCTCATTATGTGGAGGGTATAACCTGAAAGTTACAGTGGAGTTTTGTACAACTGAGTGAATTTGTATCAACATTTTTATGATCATTAACCTCTTCTCCCCAAAAAAGATTCTACCTACCTGTGTTCTGAGTCCCAGTTTCTCTCACCTTCTCAAGCAACTCTTTGGTATACTTTCTTTCTGCTTCCTTTTATACCTTTCCTGTCAATTAGACTATCCACATATAGGCATGTTTCTCTATTTCCAAACTTTGGAAAGAGAAAAACATCTCATTTCCCCACTGCTCTGTCTTTATTCAAACTTTTCTAAGAACTTCCTTTGTGCCCTAAGTTTACTTATGAGCTATAATTTTTCAACATAAACATTGGTCATCTGCTTGCAGTATTCCATATAATCTATACTTGGTAGAGTTGTCCCTGACCTCCATACTCATTTTTAAACACTTGACTCAGTTGGCCACTATTTCCCAAAATATAGCCTTCATTAATTCTAACACCACATTTCTTTTTACTTCTTCGGCAAATCTTTCTGTTTCCATTGCTAGCTACTTATTTTTTCAGCTTGCAATTTGAGTTTCTTTGGTTTTCAGACACTGAGATTCCATTCTTTTCCTAGGTTCTTTACTCCCTAGGAGGTCTCATTTATTCCCATGACTTTGAAGACAACCAATACTAATGGCAAGCAAATTGATATTGTTAGTCTTGACCCAAGCATTGTAACTACTTGCTTTAATCATTTGTATCAAAGTCTCTAAAATCAACTTTTCCAGTATGGAACATTTATTCTTCCTATCATTATGCTTTTCAATGGCTTTCCATTTAATTTAAAATAAAATCAAACCTCTTAACTTAGCAAATCCTCAGCACAACCTGTTCTTTGTCTGGATCTTCAGATTTATCACATAGTTTCGTATTGTAACTCCAAGAAACCATTTCAGTTCCTGTAAAACACCAAGCTCCTGTCTGCCTCTCATTTTTTATGTTATTTCTTCCATCTTGATGTTTCCTTTACTTCTTCCCAATCATCAGTTAAGAGTCTTCATTTGGATAAAATCCATTCATGTATGGGTTCAGTTCAAATACTATACCCTTCAATTTTTCAATCCACTTTAGCTATCAACTCATATATGGTATTCTCATACATAAAATTTAGTTTTTCTGTATAAAAGCAAACTTTGTCAAAGTTGTCACAATGATTAATTATATAATCATGTATGTATCTATGTCTAATTCTTTTTTTAAGGCTTTTTTTTTGTATTTTTTTTTTCTTTTTTGGGACTGGGAATCAAATTCAGGGCCTTGCACTTACCTGGCAGATTTAGGGCCATATGTGTTATGCTTGGGCAGAAAATTTGTCTGCATATTGCCCATGTTCTGAGGCTTTGAAGGAGACTGAGAGGAAGGGCAATGAACTAATTAATCTACTGGAGGAAATTTTAAAGCACTTCCACATTCAGGCTGTAGTATTGGTACTCCTTGCTGTTTTTAGCCAGATTTACAGTGATAATCAGTAGCAAAA
>RJWM01013781.1:0-52328 GCA_004363535.1 Dasyprocta punctata
ATAAATATATGAAAAAATGTTCAACATCAATGGTCATTCGGGAAATGCAAATTAAAACAATGCTGAGATTCCATCTCACTCCAGAAAGAATGGCCAAGATTAAAAAATCAACCAACAACAAATGCTGGAGGGGCTGTGGGGAAAAAGGAACTCTTCTCCACTGTTGGTGAGTGTGTAGACTGGTGCAACCACTGTGGAAATCAGTGTGGAGATTCCTCAGGAAGCTATGATTAGAGATCCCATTTGACCCAGTTATCCCACTTCTGGACATTTTCCCAGAAGAACTGAAAACATCATTCCACAGTGGTATTTGTGCACCCATGTTTATAGCAACCCAATTTGTAAAAGCCAAATCTTGGGAACAACCCAAGTGCCCATCAATCAAGGAATGGATAAAAAAGATGTGGTATTTTTTTTTTTTTTTTTTTTTTTTTTTTTTGCGGCACCGGGGATTGAACTCACAGCCTCGCGCCTGCCAGGACAGGCGCTTAAGCCACTGAGCCAAACTCCCGGCCCTAAGATGTGGTATTTTTATACAGTGGAGTACTACTCAGCTATCAAGAAAGATTGCATTGAGACCTTTGTAAGTAGATGGACATGACTTGAGACTATACTCCTAAGTGAGATAAATCAAACTCATGTGTAAATACCATATTGTGTCCCTAGTGCAAGAAACTGAAACAGTGAATATGATCCAAAATCTGCAATGAATACTGTGTAAGGGTAAGAAAATGCTCAGAGAGCAAAAGTAATTGGGAAAGAGAAAAGGAGGAAAGAATGAAGGGAAAAGGAAAAAGACATAAGTCTGTATATACATATATGTAAAATAACTAAAATATCCATACTGCTAAATGTATTAGTTATTGAGAAAGATTGGTTAATACTCATATGATTGGATCAATTTTACATGTCTATATCTGTTAATGTAAACAATCGTGTTGAAGGTATGATACACAATATTGCAGCCATTGTCAAGTTCCTATCATCTTGTTTTTTAAACCTATAATATTACTGTTGTGGATTTGCTGTTGTCATTTGTTTGTCTCTTTTGCCTTTTGTCTGTCTTGTATGTGTCTTTTTTCTCTTAAAAAAAACCAAAATAAGTATTTCAAAATTTTAGCTCTTTGAGTTTGCAATGCATATATGCATGAATCTAAATTCACTTGCAAATAATAATATATTCCTTCATCGTAGCACAAGGACTTTATAATAGAGTATTATCAATTCTTTTCTCACGTGTCTTACAACAGATCTTCTATCTGTAACACTTACCCAAACATTATGAATTTCCAATGCATTTTTACTACCATTCTAATCATATTACAATGATTATTTTGGATATTTATGTATTTATCTGGCAATTTGGAAAAGGAAAAGCAAAAATTTAGTTTAACAACCTGTGTTCATTTTCTGATGGTTTTCCTTTCCATATGTAAATTCAGTATCCTGACCTACATAATTTTGCTTCTTCTGAAAGAATTTCACTTACCTTTTGTTTTAGGGTAGGTCTGTTAATAACAAATTTATTTAAATTTTTGTCTGAAAAACTCATTATCTCCTTCATGTCCAAATGTTATTTTTGCCAGATATAACAGTGCAGGTTGACGATTTTTTCAACACTTTTGATATTTGTTTCTATTCTTTTCGTGTCTGCATCCATTTCTGACAAAAAATTTACTATTTAACCCATTTTCTTCTATAGGTAAAACTATTATTTTCCCCTGACTTTCTCCTGCACTTCTCTCCTGTTTTTCATCATCTTTTCTTGGCATTTCAGTTTGGGAAGTTTCCACAGTGATGTTTCCATTCTCCTTAATTTCTTGGTTATCTTCATTCTATATATGAATCCCGTAAGAGTTTTCTTCATTCATGTCGGTGTTTTTTGATTTTTATGACTTCTTTTGGATTTTTCAAATTTTCATCTCTTTGCATCATAACGCAGCTGTTCTTGTGTGTTATTTTTTCCATTTGAGCCCTTAACATATGAGGTGTAGTTATTTTAAGTTGCCTTTCTGATACATATAACACCTACATTATATCTGAGGATAGTTCTGATTATGTGTTTATTTCTTCAAGCAGTATCTTTTTCTTTGCCTTTAGTGTATCATGAAAATTTTTGTCAAAAGTTGGACAGGGTACGTTGAGTGTTGGGAGCTGTGTTAAATAGGCCTTTAGTGTGAGGTTTTGTGTCATCTGGTTAGGAGCTGGGTTATTGTTCATATTAGCTGTAGCAGTAGCTGCCAGAGGTTTCCATTTCCTTTAGTGCCCTTGTTTTTGTCTCCTTTGCTGTCCTTGGGTGTCCTGAAAGCCAACTTCTAAATAGAGTCCATGACTTTCAACTCTCTGAAGCATAATTCACCATTATTTTAGTGGAGTGCTGTTGATGTACTGTTAACTGATCCCTAACTTAGGATAGTTCAACTTACGATTTTTTACTTTAGGAAGACACAAATGCAATACATGCTCAGTAGGAACTGTACATTGAAGTTTGAATTTTGGTATTTTCCTGGGTGGTAAGAAACATATGCTGCAATTCTTCCTTATGATGCTGGTCAGTGACAGCAGTTCTCAGCTCCCAGCAGCTTTGCACTTAGGGGAAACAACTGTTGTACTGCAGTGCACTGTGCTTTTAAGCTAAGATGTTTCCTGAACTACATGTATGACACGCATTTTTGAGTTACAGTATTTTCAGTTTACAATGTGCATGTGAGGGCACAGTCCTATAAATTGAAATGCATCCATATAAGAGATGGGGAATGTTCTGTAATCTTTTAATTAAATCCCATCCTTTTAGTGAGTCTGCATCTCTGAACTTTGATCTTCACCAGTGCTTCTTGTCTTCTTTTTCTTCCATTAGATAAAACAGAGAAATGAAAGGGGACCAGAATTTTATTCCCTTGCCATGGATAGATTGGGCTCAGGTAAATTGTTTTCTATTGGAGATAAGATTTTGCTATGGTGAACTCTATATATTGCATACTTTGGAATGTTTATTTTCCCACTCACCTTGCCACACTTGCCAGATTGTTTTCTTGGCTCATTTTGAGAATCTTGTGGGATTCTTAGTGGTCAAACTCATGGAGGTAGAGCAACATTGTTAGCACTCCGACCTCAGGAGTTTACTTCTTGGAAGTTAGTGTGCATTCAACCCTTTAACCCCCAGTAATTCACCAACATTACTATTTAAATGCTCCAAATACTCAGTGGCTTATGATTTAGGTAACAAGATACTGGCTTTGTTTTTCTAAATGTACTGTGCCATTACATTTTGTGATATACCCTTTATCTCAATTATCTGAACTCAGTTCTCCAAGAAAATACATTTTTTGTTTGTTTGCAAACATATTGCAAGGATAGGGAAAATAGATTTCAAACTCTTTCTACCAGCAGAGGTAAAACCAAAAATCAAGAGATCTTCTCATTTATTGAAATCATACCCTCAATCTGTAGCCCAACTATAACTGTACCTATGATACTTGGTAATAGGTACAAGAAGCAATGAATTGGAAGACATAATTTCACAGTACAGTTCTACTTGCTGTCAGTGTGATCTGTGAGTTTTGTTGTATAACTTCTCTTTAAGTATCAGTTTTCTTGACTACCAAGTCACTCATATTTATCAAGATAGGCTATTGCTTCAAGTAGATCTTAGAAAACTAGTTCACTTTGACTAGAAAAAAACAAAAATTCTGAAAATGTATAACATGATACTGTATTATCAAACATTTATTCATTGGGAGTTTTTAATGGGAATTTTAACATCTAGAAATTTAAAGAATTCATCTTTACTTCTTTATCTTGAAAGAATACTAGAATCTGAGGTACTAGACATCTAGTAGAAAGATTGAAATTTACAGTAATTCCTCAGCTCACAAGTGCTCCATTTGAAAACAGTTTGGCTGGCAAAAAAAAAAAAAAAAAATACTTTGGGCAAAATTTTGCTTCTATTCACAAAGTTCACAGCAAGTCACAAACATGACCAAAGCCAAATTCCCTACACAAACATGAATGCAACTGTCTTTCCCAAATCATAAAACAATTGAAATTCGTAAACAGAGGGACTAGTATGTATAGATAGATAGATAGGTAGGTAGATAGATAAATAAAAACAGAGCTATTATATCCAGGAAAAAATATACAAAGTAAAATATGATGAAGATATTTTCCATCAGCACTGAGGAGTTTTTATAAAAGGTAATTTTTCCTTCTATAACCTTTGAGGTGTGTGCTTCTATGCATAACATACATCCACAACTTATTTCTCATTTTTTTGCTGATAAAAGGCAGTTTGCCAATAAACAGATTTACAGTACTGGGGAAAAGAAACACCCTGCAACTCGTAGTATATTTCTCTAAGAAGAACTCCAGTGGAGAAGTGCACATCCACAAGCCAAATGATCCTGCTTTACAAACAGAGGCCAGGAACATACATTTAGTGGTGCTCCCTAATTCCTTCATAGCAGTGAATGGAAGCCGATATACAGTTGTACAAGCTTTGCCAGCTGACTCGGATTTGCTATATGCTTAGAACGGAAAACAGAACCTAACCAAATCCTTTGGTTTGTGCGCTTTGGCAAGGAATTTAGATGTGCAATTTGTGTCCCTCAGTTTATTATGGTCAAAGGCAGTTTGAATATTTATGGTTATGAACCCTCATGAAATGATACTCCCAATAGCTTCTTATATGTTGCCCTGATAATAGCCCCAGGGTAAAGAGTACCTCAATGTCCTGAATGAAGCTCCTTTGGAACTGAGGCCTGAAATGCAGTATGGGTTGTGTCTGATACTTCCCCCAAAGAGTCAATGTTTGGATATATTGTATTGTGACGTAGCAACATGGAAGGTGACCAAGCTGAGTCAAGTTCAGGATAAGCCTAAGTGAGTAAACCATTTATTTGGGAAGACTTTGGGGTTTGGGTTTCTATACATAACAGACGTACAGACCTTATTTCTTGGTTTTTGCTTGTAAAAGGCAGCTTGCAAATAAACTACTTTGTCACCCTGGTGGAAAGAAACAGCCTGCAACTTGTTGTGCATTTCCCTAAGAAGAACTCCAGTGAAGAAGTTTACATTCACAAGCAGAATGATTGTGCTTTACAAACAAAAGCCAGGAACCTCCATTAAGTGGTGCTTCCCAATTCCCCCATAGGATTGAATGGAAGCAATATACAGATGTAGCACTACACCAGGGAAGCTTCACCAGCTTAATCAGCTTCACTATAAGTTCAGAACACAGAATAGAACCTAACCAAATCCATTGGCTTGTGCGTTTATGCAAGGAATTAATATGTGTACTTTGAGTCTCTTAGTGTCTTATGGTCAAATGCACTTTGAACATTTAAAGTTGTAAACACTTGTGGAATGATACACCCTGTAGCTACTTATGTATTTCCCTGATAATAGCCCCAGGGTGAAGAGTGCTTCAATGTCCTGAATGCAACTTCTTAGGAATTGAGTACTGGAATGCAAGTTGAGTGGTGACTGATACTTCCCTTTAGAATGAATAGATGGATACATTGTACTGTGCCACATCACCATGGAAGGTGCCCCAACTGAGTCAAGTCCTGGATAAATCTAACTGAGCAAAGCATTTGGGAAGACGTTGGGGTGTGTGCTTCTATAGATAATATACGTATATGCCTTATTTCTCATTTTTTGCTAGTAAAAGGCAGGTTGCAAAAGAAGGGCTTTGTAGTCCTTGTGAAAGGAAACAACCTGCAACTCGTTGTGTATTTCCCTAAGAAGAACAATAGAGGAGAAGTATACATTCACAAGCACAATGAATGATCCTACTCAAGAAAGAGAGGCCTGGAAACCACAATAAATGGTGCTTCCCAATTCCTCCCATAGTAGTGACTGAAATGCCATATACAGTTGTAGCAGCAGGGAAGCTTCCCCACCTTAGTCAGCAGGGAAGCTTCCCCACCTTAGTCAGTTTTAATATAATTTCAGAACAGAGAACAAAACATACCCATAACCTTTGGTTGGTGAGTTTCTGCAAGAAACTGAGATATGCACTTTGAGCCTCTCAGTTTCTTATGATGAAAAGTAGTTTGAATATTTATGGTTATGCACTCTAATGGGAAAGTACACACTGCAGCTTGTTATCTGTTGCCCTGATAACATCCCCAGGGAGAAGAGGACCTCATTGTCCTGAATGAAGCTGCTTAAGAATTGAGGCCTGAAATGAAGAATGGGTGATATCTGATATTTCCTCACAAGAATGAATGGATGGGTATATTGCATTGCAACATATTATCACGGAAGGTGACCAAGATGATCCAAGTTCAGGATAAGTCTAAGTGAGCAAAGTGTTCATTTGGAAAGAGTTTGGGGTGTGTGCTTCTACACATAACAGATGTACAGACCTTATTTCTCAATCTTTGCTGGTAAAAGTCAGTTTGCAAATAAATGGCTTTGCAGCCCTGGCGAAATGAAACAGCCTGCAACTTTTTGTGTATTTGTCTAAGAACAGCTCCAGGGGATCATCTACAACGAGAATGATCCTGCTCTACCAAGAGAGGCATGCAACATAAAATAAGTGGTGCTTACCAATTACCCCATAGGAGTAAATGGAAGGCCATATAAGGTTGTAGCCCTGCCCCTTGGAAACTTCCCCAGCTTAGTCTGCTCCGCCAAAAGAGAGAACCGAACCTAAACCTATGCTTTGGTTTGTGCATTTCTGCAAGAAACTCAGATGTGCACCTTGACTCTCTCAGTTTCTTAGGGTCAAAGGCAGTTTGAATATTTATGGTTATGAACCCAAACGAAAAGATACAATCTGCAACTACTTACATATTTCCCTGATAAGAGCCCCAAGGAGAAGAGTTCCTCAATGTCCTGAATCAAGCTGCTTAGGAACTGAGGCCTGGAATGCACTATGGATGATGAATGATACTTCCCCATAAGAATGAATGGATGGATAAATTGCATTGTAACATATCACTATGGAAAGTGACCCAGATGAGTCAAACTCAGAATAAGTCTAAGTAAGCAAAGCGATCATTTTGGAAGACTTTAGCATGTGTGCTTCTATACATACAGGTCTTATTTCTTGGTTTTTGCTGTTAAAAGGCAGTTTGCAAGTAAATGACTTTGCAGCCCTGGTGAAAAGATAGAGTGTGTGACTCATTGTTTGTATGAAGAAGAACTCCAGTGGAGAAGTGTACTTCCACGAGCAGAATGATCCTGCTCCACAAACAGAGGCCTGGAATCTACCATAAGTCGCACTTCCCAGTTCCCCTACAGGAGTGAACGGAAGGGGATATATGGTTGCAGCACCACCCAGGGAATCTTACTCAGCTTAGGTAGCTTCGGTATAATTTCAGAACAGAGAACAGAACCTAACCCTATGCTTTGGTTTGTGCATTCTTGCAAGAAACTGACAAGTGCCCTTTGAGTCTCTCAGTTTCTTAGGGTCAAAGCAGTTTGAATACTTATGGTTATGCACCCTAATGGAAAGATACATCCTGAAGGTTGTTATGCATTTCTGTGATAATAGCCCTGGGGAGAAAAGTACCTCAATGTCATGAATGAATCTCCTTAAGAATTGAGGCCTGGATTGCAGTATAAGTTGTGCTGGATACTTACATATGTGAATGAATGGATAGATAAATTGCACTGTGCCATAACACCATGAAATGTGCCCCAGCAGAGTCAATTTCAGAATAAATCTAAGAGAACAAAGACATCATTTGTGATGACTCTGGGGTTTGTGCTTCTATGTATAACAGACGTACAAGCCATACTTCTCAGTTTTTGCTTTGAAAAGTCAGTTTGGTAATGAAAGGCTTTGCAGCCCTGGTGAAAAGAAACAGCCTGCAACTCGTCGTGTATATCCCTAAGAAGAGCTCCAGTGGAGAAACGTACATCCACAAGCACAATGATGCTGTGCTACGCACAGAGACCTGAAACCTACTATAAGTATTTCTTCCCAATTGCCCTATACGAGTGAATGGAAGGGGATATAATGTTGTAGCACTGCCCAGGGAAGTTTTCCCATCTTAGGCAGCTTTGCTATAAGTTCAGAACAAAGAACAGAACCCAACCCTATTCTTTGGTTTCACCCTGTATAGTGCCACCAAGAACCCTATTTCTTTTGATACACGTATTTCAAGAGTCAGAGACTTTTTTCTTCTCTTTTCTGCTAACTTCATACCATAATTTGATTGCCCTCATCTCTGATTACTATAGAGTAAGTAACTAATACTAGATAAAATAATACTGCTTCTAGGAAGCATTTGTATTTGTAAGAGACTCGAATGCTGTATAATAAATTTATTTTAGAAAATTTTAGATTTTTATTTTCTTTGTGAGGACAGTGCAGAGAGTTCTCATGTATTCCATATGCTCTTTTCCTCACTGCTAACATGTTACATTCACATAATGTACTTCTCACAATTACTGAACCAATACTGATGCGTTATTAACTGAAGTCTATACTTTATTTAGATTTACTTTTTACCTAATTTCATTTTTTCTTGTAGAATTCTCTCAGGATAGCACACTAGAGTTAATTATCCTCCTTTCTAAGGTTGCTCTTGATTAAGACAGCTTCTCAAATTTTCTGTTTCTTTATGGTTTTGACAGTTTTGAGAATTAGTGGTTAGATATTCTATAAAATGTTTTTCAATTGGTATTTGAATGATGGTTTTAGGATTGGACTGATGTTATGGGTTTTTGTGAGGATGATCACAGAGGTCATTTTTATGTCATCATAGCAAGGATCTGTACCACCACTCTAACTTATTACAATTGGTGTTAAACTTGACCATCAAGCCAAATCATCATTTATCAGGTTTTTCCATTGTATAGTCATTTGGTTTTTATCATTATTTGTAAACCATAAGGATTAAGGTTTATGGTTCTCCTCCTTCAGAGCAAAGCATCTATACAGGTTATTTCTAATTTTGCACAGTAGATATATGTATTCGCTCTCATTTATTTTTAATTGTTTATTTATATTACTAAGGACTTATGAATTTTGCAGTACAACTTGAAACTACGTTCTGTTTTTGAAATTGGGGGCTCTATCAGTTGGCTTCTGTGTCCTTCTTGCATAGGCCCACTGTTATAGATCCTTCTCAAACTTCTTTTTGTTTCTGACCATACCAAATGCTCCAAGTTCTTCTAAGACATTTCTTTCCCTGGTCCTAGAATCAACTATTTCTCAAAAGAAGCTTAGAGCCTCTCATTGGAAAGGGTATTAAGAAGCCAGATCTAGGTACTGGTTGTATTAATTGCTACTGAAATACCTTTAAATTAAGGCCCTCACACTTGACAAAACAAAGAAATATGCTGTTTCTGTGCACATTTTTGTAAGTATTCCCATTTGTAAGCATCTATATGTATATTAAGCGAAACATGAGTTCATAGTGTTATCTTCAAGTTTAACCTGTTATCACATATATATAATGCTAGCCTCCATGTTATCTATAACTTTCCATTGCAACAATGAGACTCCTGATTTCTGACCATCTGTTATTTATTTAATTGTTCAATTACACTGTAGTGTGTATCTACCTATCAGCATTGTTAACCTAATCCATGTGGACAAGAATGTAAATGTTCTCTGAGTTTAGTCTTATACATTCCACTTTCTTTAAAAGTCAGCAGCATTCCTCTTCTCTCCTTCTGCGAAGTTAGTTTCTAAATTTGTAATACAATCTTAGTATGCGCTCTCTCCTGGAATTCTCCCAGCCTCATAATTTTTTTTTTAATATATACATTAAGGTTCACTCTTTGTGCTATAAATTTTTATGGGTTGTGACAAATATATAAATGCCATGTAACCACCATTACATTCTCATAAAGAATATTTTCACCATAAAAAAAAATCCTCTGTACTTGACCTATTCATTCTTCCAACTATCCTCTGTGATCTTTGCAGCCACTGATCCTTCCTCATGTCCACAGTTCACCTACATCCAGAATGTTGCAATGTTAGAATCATACAGAAGGTATCATTTTCAGATTGGTTTATTTTGCTTTTAAGTATAGGCTTAAAATTAATCTGTTTATGGTTGGATAGGTGATTTCTTTACATCATTGAATAGTATTCCACTGCAAGGATGTGCAATAGCCTTTTTACCCATTTTTGAAGCACATCTTGGTTGGGCACAGCTTGTACTATTGTTGATAAAGTTACTGCAGTAATGTGTACATATTTGTGTAGGGGCAAAAATTTTCAAAGCAGTAGAATGAGTATGTAAGTTTACAATTGCTGAGTAATAGAGCATGACTTTATTTAGTGTTATAAGAAACCGCCAAACTATTTACAAAATGACAGTACTATCTTGTATAGCTATCAGCAACAAATAAGAGGGGTCCTATTGTTTGATGTACTCATCAGCAATTTGTACTGTCAATTTTTAAGGTATTAGTTCTTCAAATAGGACTGCAATATCTATTCACTGTTTTAATTTGTATTTTTTGGAAGACAAGTGATTTGTTCACTTTCATATATATGTATTATTTTTTGACAAGTATATATCTTGGATAAGGTATCTGCTCAAAACTTTTGCCCAGTTTTGAAATCAGGTTGTTTTCTTATTTGTGAATGTTTAAAGTTGTTTTTAAATTTACGAATATACATTCCTTACCAAATATGAGTTTTGCAAAAATTCCTCAGTCTGTGGTTGGTATTTCTCAGTTTCAAGAGTATCTTTCACAAAGTAGTTTTTTTTTTTTTTACTTTAATAAAATTCAACTTCTCAAATTTTTCTTTATGGATCACACCTTTACTTGGAGTTGTATTTGAATACTCATCATCAAATGTCAGGTCACCTAACTTCTTCTATTAGATGATTTATAATGTATTTTATATCTGGTCCTATGATCTGTTGATTTACATGTGTGTGTGTAGTATGTAGTCCCTGTGCATAGGTTTTCTCTCTCTCCCTTTACTTCTCCTCTCTTTTTCTTTCTTTCTTTCTTTCTTTCTTTCTCTCTCTCTCTCTCTCTCCACTCAATTGTTATTGTTCCAGGATTACATGTTGAGAAGACTCTCTTTTCTTTATTGAATTGCATTTTGCAAACTCACTTGGCTCTACTATACGTGTGTGTGTGTTTGACTTTAAAACCATCTATGAAACTCCATCAAACAATATGTTTGTTTTTTCACCAGTACCATTCTATCTTCATTACTGTAGCTTTAGCTTTATACTAAATCATGAAATCAGGTGCTATTTGACTTCGGTTCTCTAGTAAGTCCAAAAAAACTCATTGATTTTCAGTTTGTCAAGTTTTTATGTTGATGACTTCTAAGTCCTTCCCCTAACAAAGTTGATTCCAGAAGTTTCCCTTTTATAGTTTTATGGACTTATGTGCATGGGCTAGGAGAGTTTCTCTTTAAGGGTGGGCATGGACTCCAGGATATACTGATGACTCAAGTTACTGATTCCTTCATGTTTAAACTTTCATCAGACCAAAAAAACAAAAAATTTTCCACTTCTCAAGGTTAAAATGAAACCCTGTCAGTATATTATCTTTAAGTGTTCTTCTGGCTTAAATACTAATTTTAAAGACTAAAAAAACCTTTTAGGTCTTAAAATCATATGACAGCTTGTCAGTTCTCTGGTGTCCTGCTCTGTCAGGCATGGTGGACCTAGGCAGGTCTTGTGCTGGCCCTGTGCTATGTCTCCATCAGACTTATCTCCAGCCCATGTTACAAGCTACAACTTTCTAGTTTATATTGTCTTACCCCAAACAGTGGCATGATTTCACGTCAGAGTTGAAAACAGCAACAGTGCATTAGTCCACAGTTCTATGAATCAGATAAAGTCCCTTGCTTTTTTTCAGCCTATACCTATTGTAAATATTTTATGATCTTACCACAACTTCTATTACTGGCTATTATTTCGGGAGCTCTTGCTAGGTGTAAATATGCACCTTTCACACTTTAGCTCATATCTTCTGTGTATTGACATGTGAAGGTAGTTATCTCTCCATTTTATTCATGCATCAACTGTTGTTTTGACCTGCATGCTGTTTGGAGGTGGACGAACTGGGAGTTGAATTCAGATCTGTGGCATTACAAATCTTTGGCTCCTTATCACTACTAAGTCACATTTATGTGAGTTTCTTGATGATTTAAATGTGCATATTGAATTACTTTTTACCTTTAATCAGAGAACATCTTTTCATGTGAATTATGTTTATATTTGATAGCTTTAAAGAACTGTGGGTTAAGAATGCCATTCTTTGTTGCTGAATAAAATGTTCCTTCTTTTCTCAGGTGTTGTTTGATGATGCTGAATGAAAATAACTAGACACAGGGGCATTGTTCCAGATTCTCTAAGTAGCTAGGTGACTTTAAACAAGTCACATGTTTGTATTACCAACCACTTTCTAGATACTGGTCTGAGCACTTTATATTAGTTTTTCTCTCTCCATCACAGAGGTCCATGAGACATATTGTTAGTAATGCAATTTTACCGTTGAGAAAACTATGGTGCAGAACAGTTGAATAACTTTCCCAAGCCACACAGATCATTACTGACTTCACCAGGGTGTGAAAGAACATAGTCTGGTTTCAACATCCACCTTTTTCGCCACAGTGCAGTGTTGATTCTTATGTGTACTAATTAATTATTTACCAAACCTTTATTAAAAACTGCTGCAAAGATGTATATTCTAGGAACACAGTAAAATATGGCTCTGTCCTAAAGAACTTCGTGGTCTTATAGACAGTTGCTACCAGAAACGTCTATACAGCTATACAGGAGCAGCAGGATTTGGGAATTTCTAGAAAAGCATCCTCTTAGGTCCTCCTGTGAGATGTGCTGTTTCATTCACACTAAACATGGAGAGAGAAGCACTGATTTTGAGTACTAGTACAGAGTACTGGTTGCAATCCTTTGTTCCTTTCTCTGAGTTTAGTTTCCTGGTCCATAAAGGGAAGCCGGCGAACCTGGGTAATACCTAATGTTCCCTCTGCTTTAATATTCCTAACAGGATCCTTTAGGTCACACTGCAGAAGACTGCAAAGTGCAAGTGCCCTGGAAGGTGGATCTGATAACCGGTGCGTGAGTTCCCTGTACCTGACAGAGCAAGCACCTGTGCAAAAGAGATCAAACACCGGTGCAGGGGGGTTCATCTTTTCCGTTGTTGCTGTGGGCGGCTGGGAAGATTAGATTGTGGCCCAGCAAGCTAGATACCGCCTCCAGACAATTTGTATGACTTTTATATTTATTTAGAGAGCAGGAGGCCGAGCCCAGCTCCTACTGTATGAGGCACTGACAGCAGAATTTAAAAGGGCCGTTTCATTAATTTTGGAGGGAATTTATTGCTGACAAAAGACCGCATTATGGATGATTGGAAGACAGCGCTCCCTGAGTCTCCCGGAGCTAAGCGGGAGAGCCACCCCCGCCTGCCTGCAGGCGCTGGGGCTGCTGAGGAAAGTGGAGCGGGGAGGGAGGCGAGGGAGGCGAGGGAGGCGAGGGAAACCCTTCCCAGGGGAGGGAGGATGAGTCGGCCTGGCTCCTTGCCCGTCAGGCTGCAAGGCTGAGCCTCCGCCCGCCTCTGCCCGCCTCCACGGCTGCAATCTCATAACCAGAAGGACACTTAGAGGTCACCCGGCTCCTTCCCTGGTATGCATGGAGGGGTCCTCAAGGTGCGGAGAGGGCAAACAGTTCACCCACTCAGCAAGTGAAAAATCAGGTAGAAGGCAGGCACAGTCGCATAGCCTCATCTTTCTCTTCTTTTTTTTGTTCTTATTGCGGAATTAAACCTGCTTCCTAAATGACAGTGGCAGGAAGTGTGTGGGCAGCTTTTTGTGTGTTCTTTGAACAGCTCTGAACTTTGTTTCTCAAATAATGACAGTACCATTACATTTTTTACAGACTTCCAATCAGGTCTAACGGGGTTGATCTCTCACATACTTATTTGCTGTGTGGAGAATGGAAAGGGCCTCAGGGGTACTAATGGGTTTTAGCCACTTGTGGTCAAGGCTGTGGGATAAGTCTTTTGCACCTCAGATGCTAACACGAATTTTGTGATGTGGGCGTATAGTGCTCATTTCTAAAGCCTCAGTGCAGTGAAGGAGTTTGTTCAAGGCCTCAGAGAAGTAAAGTAGCAGGGATAGGATTCTCCATCCAGCTGTATTTTTATAGCTTCTGGAAACTCAGCTCCAGGTTTACAGAATAAGCTTTTCTAAAAGGTTCTAAACGAGACTCATGAAGGTGTAAGAATCTATCAGCCCTTCTGTGAGGAACGGAGTGAGGAGCTGTGAGACCAAAAGAGGGAAAAAGATGTTTACAAACCCTACAGGCTGCATCAAGGTTTAGATTCATGTTGTCCAACAACACCAAACAGTTCCCTCTACCACCCCAAGTGGTTCCTTCTCTATAATTTGCATGTAAGAATATTACATGTGTATATATGTATTTACAGTGTATATGTTATATAGAGTACATCCGTCTCACACACATTCGTGTATGTTGTTTTTCCTATTTACTTGTGTTCTTTCTGAGTAAAACAAGTGGGCTCTGTCTCTATCTCTGTCTCTCTCTCTCTCTCTCTCTCTCTTTCTCTCACTCTCTCTCATATGCATTTCTCCTTGCTTTCTCCTTACTGTTTACTTGTACTTTTCCCAGTTAAACAGGTGGGAGCAGTAATGAGCTACCTGGAGTGCCGTGGAAAAATGACTGCATATAGTTTATAAATGCCTGACTGTAGGAACTTTAATTAGAAAAGTTAAATCAATTGTACTAAATAGAGCTGTACAGCTGTGCCCATTCTTTCCAATTAAGGAGTTTGCTCAACCTGACTTTGAAGTTGTAAGTAATTAAATTTTGGAGGTTGAAGGTCAGAGAAGAGGAGGGAAGATATATTGATACTCAGAAATCCTAAATATTTTAGGAAAAACAGCCTGGATACAATTGCACATTAATTAAAACAGCAACTAAATGGCCATATGGTTAGTGTGAGACTACCCTGAATATCTGCTGTGTAATTGGGGGAACACTTCACTGAGAGTCAGAGATTTGGGTGATATTTCTTTAATTGGTTTATTCAGGCTATTTCCCATATGAGGACCTGTGTGTACCTTTCTGTAAACTGAGGAAGTTGGAATCAGCAATTCTGATGGGCAATGTCAGTAAGTGACCTTTTGTAATCATTTTAAGCTACGGTTTTTTTCATGCAGACTTATTCAATTAATCATTATCTAGCAATATTTACTTTTTGTCTTTTACGAGCTAGGTATTATGCTAGGTCACAAAGATACTGTGGTGAATAAGACATAAACTTCCTTCTTTCTGCAACTCAAAATCTTATCAAGATATTCTTAACCATTGTGCTATTAAGTGTTCCCTTTGTTCTAAACATTAACAGACTGTCCTCTTATCCAAAGTCAGACAATGGATGATAAATCCATTGTACTAAGGAATTCAGAAGATTGAGTGGTACAAGAATAGAACAGCAATACATCTGGCATCAAGATATTACAGGGAAAATATGACTGAAGAGCAAAATTAACTGCTTAAATTGGGGAAGGAAAATTTAGCACAAATTACAAATCCTAAAACTATCTGCGAGTGGGTTAAAATGCAGATTATAGGCCTCCAACTTCAGTTCTGGAATCAAACCTGGAAAATAGGGTTATGTGTCCAGTTGGGAATGACTTAACAAATTGTCTAGATATTTCTTGTGTGCACTAAAAATCTAAAAACCACTGAACTAAGTAATTTTATGCATTGCAAGTAATTAGACAAAATATAATGACATTTTATGCAATTTAATCATTAAGACATTTATAAGTCTTATTCTTAAAATTCACAAAACTACCTTCATACACTGCAATGGAGAATCCATTTATTTTCCACTCTAAGTTTGTAAAACAAGTATTGATCAGAATACCAGATAATGCACACACAATTTATGTTGCTCTTCTTTATGCTCTACTATTAAAAACTATTAGAATTGAACTCTTGGACCTCTATTTTTCTTATTTGTTAAAAAGAAAATTTAGTGACCCTCTATAAAGAAAAAAGGGGTTAAATGTAGAAACTATTGCTGGACAGACAAGAAATGTGATAAATATTTTGCCTGGATGTAACATCATACTTGTTTAAACACAATGGATAGAATTTCCTTCCATGTCTCTCCAGTGATTATGTGAAAAGGATTTCATTGTGCTTAGAGACGCTTACTGAAAATGAGTAGAAAAGTTTTTCAAATGGAAGTGGTCATAGCTATATATTGCAAAAGAACAAACAGACAATTTAAAATTTTTTAAGCAATTTCTTTTAGTAAGCTCAGAAGGGATTGCTTTCTTGGCCCTGTTTTGTTAAGCCATTTCCTTATTCTTTCGCAAGGTGGTGCTATAAATGTGACTTCTTTCCTGCCTGAAAAGTAAGAAACTTTTGATACACTGTGGAATAAATGAATGTTTAGCCTGGCAGGTTTTATTTTTTAATGGTTTCTTGACAGCTGATAGTGAAGTTTTTATCAGTGACTTTCTGATCACTTGTTACTGACCATGAGAGAAGGTGCAGGGAATGATCTGGAGAGGAAATATGACATCTACTTTGTCTTAGTGCAAAGAGCAAATTCTTGTCATAGTTACCTATGTATCCCCAAATGACAAATCATGAGTTTGAATTTCCACAATATGAGAGTGGGCTAAAACAGAACAGCAGATTTTCATCACTTGATACATCAAGACTAAAACCAGTTTCTTTCTTCTTTTTCATTATTTAGAGTTTTATAATTAATAGAATTATTGAATTATACTGGTAGTCAGTAGTGTTAAATTCATAAAAATCCAAGATAATCTGGTGCTTTGGGAAGTTGTAGCTTGTTAATAGTTACATTTTGTAAGTTGAATATCATTCATGTATTTTTTGCTCATGAGTATATATGCATTTCTGAGTGCTAAATTTAATTACATGAAGTTTAATCCTTTCAGAAAACTTCTTTTCTTTATTTGAATTACCAGTGACAAAACAGTTGCTATTACATATAATTTGAATAAAAACTACAGGAAGAATAAAAAGCTACAGGAAGTCAGAATTGATGAGATTTATTTTAGTTAAGTGCTTTATTTCCACTTTCAGATTGTTATTTTTGTCTATATTTCTATTTTTATTTCTTTTTGCTTAATTCTGAGAAATTTAATTAGAATTGAGAATCTCCTCCTTTTGTGATCATTATAATGAATGCAAAGTCAAATATTTCCACCCCATTACTGTCCTAAAATTCCTTTAGTTCTCTTACATGCATACCATGTGGTTTTGTGTTCAAGAATACAGAACTTGATGTTAGGAATAGGAATCTAAGAAAAATATAACCAATAGCAGAATGATTAGAATGGAAGAGATCATGGAAATAATCTAATTGAATGCTCTTTATGGTATAATAAACATATATTTTGGGATAGAGCACAAAACCCTTGGCATTTCCTATATGAAAGGAAATTTCCCAGTGTCTTTTGTCATAATGAACCCTTTTAGTCATTCCTGAGTTCATTCTAGTGGTGATATTTGGGGGAATGCTTATGTAACTTCAGGATGTTACTAGAAGAAAACTATCTCATTAGACACCTGGAATTATCAGTCCTGTGTCTAACATCTGAGGATAGGAGAGGAGCTGAAGATTGAGTACAATGGCCAGTGCTTAAATCAATCATCTCTGTGTAATGAAATTTCTATAGAATCTCTAAAATAACAGGGCCATGAAGCATACGGTCAGGTGAGGACATTTCTGTGGTGCAGGGCAATGTACTCAGAGAGGGTCTGGAATCTTGGCACACAGCTTCCCAAATACCTTACCCTGGGTTCCTCTTCTATTCAGCTGTTCCTGATCTGTAACCTTAATTATACAATTGTAATTGCAAGTATAGTGCTTTCCTGACATCTGTATGCCATTCTAGTAAATTACTGAACTTCCAAATTTATGGTTGGCCAGACAGAGGAGTGGGTATCCTGAAAAACCTACAATGATTGGCATCTGAAGAGGGGTGGTCTTGAACTGAATCTTAACCTTCAGAATCTCTTCTAATTCTGGGTAACTGTCATCAGAATTTAATCGAATTCTTGGACATCTAATTGGTATTAGAGAACTAGGAAAGTAAACACTATTTTTTTTGTTTGTTTGTTTTTGCAGCACTGGGGATTGAACTCACAACCTCGTGCCTGCCAGACAGGTGCTTAAGCCACTGAGCCAAACTCCCAGCCCTAGTTTTTTGAGGCAGGATCACCCTATGCAGCTCAGACTGCCCTTGCGCTTGTGTGGTAGCCCAAGCCAGCCTTGAACTCACAACGCTCTACCTACCTCAGCCTCCAGAGTGCTGAGATTAAAGGTACGTGCCACCATGCCTGGCTATTTTTTTTTTTTAATAAAGCAAGGTCTCATTAAATTACTAAATTTCCCAGGCTGGATTTGAACTTGATGTCCTCCTTCCTAGCCTCCCAGAGTGGAATTAAAGGACTGCACTACAACAACTAGCCAAACACCCTTTTTATAGTTTCCTTAGCAACTGATAGAAAGTTTAAAACCAAGACATGCTATTGTACCTAATTGTGCTGACAGCTGCAGAGGTATCAAAACCAGCCAGAGACTCCAAGCTTCCTGAGTGTATATGCAGAGATCATACCACCTGCCCTTAAACTACTATACATATAGTAGCTCAGATATCATGGGCTTCTCTTAATTGTACTATGCTTGAGGTGTGAACATTACTGGTCATTTAAATAGAACACCTACAAAAATTTTGAAGGTGTTCAATTTAACAAATCAGACTGTTTTGGAGAGGAGTAGTAAACTCCATAAGAGAGGGGAAGAATAATGATGACTGAAAAATTTGCAAAGGGGTGGAAATTATCTGGGATTTAAAAATCGCCTATCACAACAGAATGCTGATAGAATCAAATGATAATTCTGCATCTGTACACCGTTAGTTGCTCTCTTAAGATTTCTGAAGACTTCTAATTAACTTTGGGAAAAATTCTCTGTTGTAGTAAAAGCAAGTTATTAAGAGGAGGAAAATAGAACTGACAATAAACGCCTTACATTTCTCTAGGACTTTGAAATGTAGTTTCATAAAGTCCTGTCTCATCCACTTTCTAGTTTGATATTAATAACACCACAAGCATTCACAGTTGGAGGAACTGAAGCCAGCAGAATGTTATAGTTAAACAATTTGCCTAAGATGAAGACTTGGCTTTTGATTTTTATATCAATACCACCTCTTGAGGTTACAGGAAAAGATTGTTGTGGTACGAACCACCCCACAAACATTCCCTGAGAATCTGCTATGCATTTACTCTGTATAGTGGTGGCAGGAAGATGAATAAGATTCAGTCTCAGGTAACCAGTGGTTTATTGTTTAGGACAGGTAATGGACACTCATAAATCAGAACGTCAGATGGTGTGACACTTCCATAGCGTAGGCTCATGGGGAAGGAAGCTATTCTGACACCAGCTATTCCGACACCAGCTACCGGCAGCTCCCACCCTAACTTTTTCCCTGTTTTTCTTGTTCTTGGTCCTTGTTCCATGCTCCTCAAAGAAATAGACATCATCCTTTAAAATTATGAATTGGATCATATACTTTCTCTATGGTAAATTCTCAAAAGCAGTCTTTACTGTTCCTCAGTGTAAAATTAAACTCAGTCTTCTTCCAGGGGATTCCTTTCCTCATTTCTCTTTGAGGGCCCAAAGCACCCTACAGTATTTGACCTTGCTGGCTCTTCCAGCTTCCCTGTGAGCACTTT
Source organism: Dasyprocta punctata (assembly GCA_004363535.1). NCBI lineage: Eukaryota > Metazoa > Chordata > Mammalia > Rodentia > Dasyproctidae > Dasyprocta > Dasyprocta punctata. The sequence goes on from RJWM01013781.1 coordinate 19,716, forward strand.
CCACTCTGTTCAGGATGCTGCAGCCACTGTGGCTTTCTCCACACCAGTCAAATGCAGCAAGCTCATTCCAACTCATTTCCATTTCAGGACTTCTATGCCCTGGAACACTTTGACCAGAAATATTCTAATATGATGGACTATTTACTGGAAGGCTCTGGGTGTATATTTTTGACTAAATGCGTTCTCTCCCTCCTTTCTTCTTTCTCCCCTCATCTACTTATTTTTGTCACTGAGGTCACATTACAACTCAAATAACCCTGTTTCAGAGCACTCTTCTCTGATGACCTTAATTCCAGCACCCCATCTGCATCAGACAGTCCTTCTCTATCACACCCTGTCATCTGATCTTCCTTAGGCCAATTGACAGTCTCTAAACAACCTTGACATTGCTTATTTATGTTTACCTATATATCCCTCCCCTCTCCTCAAGTTAATCACTGCTCCCTCTATCGAAACATGAATTTCATGAGGTCTAGGGACAGTGCATCTCTTGTTGACAGTTGTATTTACAGTGTTTAAAGCACTGCCTGCCTGGCACATAGTTGACTCTCAATGTTTGTTTTGTAAGCAAATGCATTTTTCCTAGGAAGATTAGGTGAAAGTTTCAATCAGGAGATTACAGTCTGAAGTATGAAGTTCTAGCCAGCGTGGCTTAGAAACAGTGCATATTGCATGTACAATTACACATGATTTGCAATTTATTTCTCCAATCCCTGAATTTTGTACAGAAATCCTTTTTTTTTTTTCATGGTGGATATGCTAAATAAATATAAAATATATTTTCCATTAAACTTCTCATCATTTTTCTTGAGATATAAACAATACTGGTTATTTAAATAGACCGTCCACGAAATTTCTGAAGTTGTCAAGTTAATGAATCAGACTGTTCTAGAGAGGGTTAAGCATGGAATGTTCCATGCCACCACTGATTTGCCTTCTCCCTTTTTCCTGAATTCTCCCTCTCCACCTTTTCATCTCTGTCTGAAATTTTTCTTCCTCCCTGAGCTCAGGCTGCACAGCGACACCTGGAGGCGATCACTGCTGGCAGCTTTCAGGAACAATGCCTTTGTTGCTTTTATTGAAGAAGACCACACACTGCAATTGTACCTGCCAGGTCACCTAAGTTACAGCTAAACAGAGGGTAGAGGCTATTACGCAGGCAATTCAAGTGAAATGAAATGCTTTATTGTCGAGCAATTTTGCTTCTTTCACTGCTTTGTTCTGGCAACAGGGACAGTTTGAACTGAGCTTCTGAGAGAGTCCAAGGTATCTCTGTGGAACCACCAGCTGTTCGTCCATTTTTTCTCTTATACCATCTGTGACTTGGTAGGAAAACTGTTACTAGGTGTATGATGGGCTAAGAATGAGGATGATGTGATTGTATTTTAGCAACAAACTGGCCCATATTTCTGACCTTGCATTAATGGTGCCGGATAGTTTTATTACTGTGGAAAAACACTATAATACTCCTAAGCCTACTGGTATGAAAACATGGGGGCATCTTTTCAACCCTATACAAAATGTACTTGGTGTTACTTTATTTAAGGCAATGCTTATGGGCCATTTGTTGTTATCCAACACCATGCTATGAAGGACATAGGGATGAGTAATTGAATCTAGAAGAGATAGTGTGTGCATGCATGTGTGTATGTGTATGTGTGTGATATATGCAGCATAATAACAATGTTTTAAGCAGCATTCTATGAGAAATATAAAGGGACTGATCTCAATATGGTTATGGTTGCAAAACAAGAGTAGACTTGAGGATGGCACTTTCATTTGAGACAATTTTTCAATGACCAGTGACCAAATTTTGGTATGACGACCTGGGCTTAACAAAGCAATTTTAGGCTCAAGATAATGGCTGATAGGCAAGAAAATTTGATAGGTGTTTAGAAACTCAAATAAAGCAGCTTTGCTCAAATATATGGTATAAGTACAGGACTATATAAAATGAAACTGGAAAAATAGAAATGAGATGTATTACACAGTTCTTTAAATGAAGAGGCAATGATGATCTTATAGGTAACAGGGAATCCTAAAAGACCTATGGTAGATTACTGGTGTACCACTCTGTTCTGAGACTCTTTCTGTTCAGAAATTTAAAATATGTAGCTATAGACCTGAGTTTGAATCTTGAATCTGCTGCTCAAATAGTTACTGTGTTACCATGAGAAAATTTTAAAAATTAAATAACTGTATATGAACCAAGGCTAAGAGGAGTTCACTTACATGTTACATCTTTCTCCATTTATGTTAGAAGTCAGTTACCAATTGTCAATTGTAAGTATCACAGACTTTCAGTAGAACAGTATTTTATTTTAGCAGGGTTTACACATCCTGTGGATCTTTAAAAAAATTTTGCATCAGAAGAATACTTCCTTGAAATGTCAAGTTATAAGACTATTTTCCTTTAAGCAACATTTTTTTGCTACTAACTTGGCTCAATCAAAAGTCTGCCATGCCAGAAAACATTACCTAGGGCAGTTACCTAAAAGAATAAGTTAATGACAACGATATTGTTTGTTTGATAGAAAAACTACCACACTTAAATTTTGAACCTCAGGTAATAGACCTTCAACTTCAAGTAGAAAAGGTGTTTAGGTGTGATGTTTTAACAATTTTGGAAGGTGATCCTGAAATTATATATTATTAGGTTAATAAACACTAATGCACCTATTCTAAATTAATCAATTCACATTTACTTCATATTCTTCTGCCTCATTAAATATAAATTAACTGCATACTTGAGAAACTCAACTGTAAACATTTTCCAGAATTTATACAAAGCATGAATACAAAGTATGTTAATGGCACAGCAACTTCAATACCATGATGTTTAGCAAAAAGCATGTCGATATGTTGTTGAGTAAAAACTAGAGTGAGAGACAATTAGATATCTCTATTAAGTTCACATTTTGTTATCCTGTGAAGTAAAAATCAAGAGCATTGTTGCATTGTCATGGCAACGGTGGAATTCTTCCACACGAAATCACTACATGCAGATTTAGTAACATCGATTTCATTGCACCTATTTCTGGAGCCATAGTTTAGTATATTTCTGTCTGGTTAGTTTAAAATGGTTAATATAGCTTAAACCAAACTAAATTAAAGATGCAATATAGGGAAATGAGCTGTAGCCAAAAACACACTACAACTAAAAATAACTGGATGGGTAATATTCAGAGAAAGGAAGAACAATCAATACATTGACTACATTTAATTCTATAGCCTGGAATTTGAGAGAAAGATTTTCTCTGAGTTACAGCATTTAGTGCCTCCAAATATAATGTATGTTGGAAACATGATGAATAAATTAAAAATTATTATGGTAAAATACACATTGGCATTAATTCCCTTCAAAATAGTTCCCCTCATGTTGAACATGTTTCTTCCATCATTTTTGCTGCTTTATGAAGCAGTTTTGGAAGTCCTCTTTCATGTCTGTAGGTGTGCTGCATGGCTATCTTGATGTCCTGAATTGATTAAAGATATTTAACTTATGTGAACATTTCAACTTTGGGGATGAGCCAGAAGTTGTGCAGTGCCAGATCTAGTGAAGAAGATAGGACCCACTGTCATTTTTTTATTTTAAAGAAAAAAAAAAAGTAAAGACAATGGTACAAAATTTCAAAACAAGATTGTACGAGAGTAACAATGTTTATTACATTTTGTATTGTTATCTTCAGAGTAGTTGCTCATGTTATAAGATATAGGCATGAAAATTGATCAAACAATATAGGCACAAACATTTCTTTTCAATGAACTAATAGCAATTAGTAGTATGACTATTTTAACTATTTTATGTATATATATATTTTTTTCCTTTTCCCTTCTTTCTTTTCTCCTTTCCCTCATCCCAGTTTCTCTTTCCTTTTGAACAATTTCCTCCCATTTCACAATATCTATTGTACACTTTGGATCTTATTTACTCTTTCAGCTTCTTACATTAGGGTACAATACAATGTTTATGTGTGTAAGTCTGATTTAATTCTCTAATGAGTATGGTCTCAAGCTGCATCCATTTCCCTATAAATATCTCAAGTTTATCCTTCTTTATAGCTGAGTAGTACTCCATTGTATAAAAACATCATATCATTTCATCCATTCCTCGATTGATGGGCATTTGGGTCATTTCCAAGATTTAGTTATTGCAAATTGTGCTGCTATGAGCATGGGTGTACATATATTGCAGTGGGATGATGTTTTTAATTCTTCTGGGAAAATACCCAGAAGGGAAATAGCTGAGTACGATGGGACCTCTAATCCTAGGGTTTTTTTTTTTGTTTTGTTTTTTGTTTTTTGTTTTTTGGGGTTTTTTTTTTTTTTTTTTTGCGACACTGGGGATTGAGCTCACAACCTCGTGCCTGCCAGACAGGCGCTTAAGCCACTGAGCCAAACTCCCAGCCCTAGTTTTTTGAGGCAGGGTCGCACTATGTAGCTCAGGTCGGCCTTGTGCTCGCGTTGTAGCCCAAGCCAGCCTCAAACTCACAAGGCTCCGCCTACCTCAGCCTCCCAGAGTGCTGGGATTAAAGGCGTGCGCCACCACGCCCGGCTTAATCCTAGTTTTTTGAAGAATCTCCACACTGATTTCTACAGTGGTTACACCAGTCTACATTCCCATTAACAGTGAAGAATGGTTTGTTTTTCCTCCAGGCTCTTCAGCATTTGTTATTGGTTGATTTGTTGATGATAGCCATTCTTTCTGAGGTGAAATGGAATCTCAGTGTTGATTCAATTTGCATTTCTTGAATGACCAATGATGTTGAACCTTTTTTCATATATTTGTTATTTGTATTTCTTCATCTGAGAAGTGTGTGTTCATCTCAGCAGTCCATTTTGGGGGGGGTCTGATTTTTTAAAAATTCTTTGTATGTTCTAGATATAAATTCTTTGAGGGACAGTGGCTAAATTTTTTCCCACTCTATGGGTTGTCTTTTCACTCTGTTTGTGATTTCTTTTGATGTGCAAAAGCTTTTTAATAAGATGAGATCCCAGTTATTGATTCTTTGAAGTGTTTCCTGTGCTGCTTGGTTTTGTTCATGAAGTCTCTGCCTTCTCCTATGTCTCCAAGATTTCTACCTACATACTCTTCCAGCAGATTTGGTGTTTCTGTTTTAATATTTAGATCTTTAGTCCATTTTGACTTTAGTTTTGTGCATGGTGATAGACATGGGGCTAGTTTTAGTCTTTGGTCTGTAGAAAGTCAGTTTTTCCAGCACTATTTATTAAAGAGGCTATCTTTCTTCTAGGAAATATGTTTGGTTCATTTGTCAAAGATAAAGTGGCTGAGTGTGTTTGTAGTTGTGTCTGCATCTTCTAAACTGTTTCAGAGGTCCTCACATCTCTTTTCTGCCAATACCATGCTAATTTTTATCACAGTAGCTTGGTAGTATGATTTCAAGTCAGGAATTGTGATGTCTCCTGCCTTGCCTTTGTAGCCCAGGGTTTCCTTTGATATTCTAAATCTCTCCTGCTTCCAGATGAATTTTAGGAATATTTTTTCTAGTTCTATAAGGTATGTTAATGGAATTTTGGTCGGGATTGCCTTAAATCTGTGTAACAATTTCGGGAGTGTGACCACTTTCACTATGTTGATTCTTTCTATCCATGAGCAAGGGATATCTTTCCATTTACAGTGCAATGTTTTTATGAGCCTGATTTACTGCTGGATGGCAGAGGGCAGCAGCATTCATCATATGTTTTAATCATGCCCTGTAAAGATACTTATGAAAGAGCACTTCTAGAACTGCTTTCGAAAGTGGTAAGAATAATGGGTTATATGTGTTCAAAGCCAGGGCAGATTTTGAGGGGGATTAATGACAAGTGTTTTTACTGCACTCATTTTTATTTTAAACACTTGCCTTATATCATTAAGTATTGTCTGCTGGAATTTATTAGAATTCCAGTTTTATACAGGGGACCCAATGTCAACTGAACAGTCAAAAATTGACTTGTCAAAACCGAAGAGTTTTAAAAGATAGAAAATTTTCAGAAAGTTCCACATTATTTTTTCTGTATCTCTCACACAGTATTTCCCTATGTTGTCACTGCCATGTTTCTCACTTCTTCTTTTACCATAATTCCAGGATTCCCAGGGGAGGGAGTTCAAAACTGATAGCAGTAGGTAACTTCTGCTTTCTTTATAGATATATACAGTATATATCAAAAAAGAAATGTTTTCCTCAAATTTTTTGACATTTTTTGATCTAAAGAACTGAAGAACATACAAGATTTGATACATATGTTGTTATCTGTCATGTTGAACGCATTTAGTATGCTTTGGAGACACATGCTGGAGTAACAGTTGCTATAGTAACAGTTGCATACATATGTTATAGTAAGAGTTGCATATTCACATATGGAAACCTCATGAGTGTACCTTTACAAAAGACGCCACAGCAAGCTCCCTTCTTCCTGCTCCATGCAAGGACACAGCAAGAAGGTGGCCATCTGTGAAGCAGGAAACAGCCCTCATGTGATGATGAGTTTCTCAGTACCTTGACCTTGAACTTCCCAGTCTCCACAACTGTGAGGAAAAAAGTACTTGCTCTTCATACTCCCATGACCTATATTACAGTATTCTGTTAGAGCAGTGTGTATAGAATAAGACAACAGGTGATAAACACTATAATTTTTATATTGATGTATTAAAATTTCATTTTGGGGTTATCATAATTTTAATAGCACAATTATGCACAAGCTACAGTTACTAAGTGTTCATAGAATCTTTAGGATTAAAAATTGACCTTCTAATCTATTTGTGTTAGTGTTATAAATACTGTAAAAGAATTCTGCATTTCAGATCAGCTAGAATTGTCAGGTGACAATGACCAAACTGATTTCATTGATTAGGTGGCATGACTTTGGTCTCATGGCAGGGAAGGATTGTTGCTCATCTATTTTCTAAATTAAAGTAAATACCTGAATATCAAAAAGCGAACCAATCAGGAATGCAGGAAAGAAAAGTAATACCTCAGAGACAGAGCTTCCCTTCTGAGGGCACTGACTTATGTGAATAATTGAAGGGTTAATAGTTAAGAAATGGCATATGGTAGAGCATTAAAATGCTCTCCCCCTTTTACCTTCCCTATTTCACTTTAGAAATCATTTTTAAGTAGGAAAAAAACCAACGCTAGTAAGTGACTACAATGAAGGTTAAAATAAACAAATTGAAAAAAAAAGAGTATTACATCCGCAAGAGTTTCATTTTATCTAAAGTAGAATTTTCTTACAAAAACTCAGAAGAGATTATTTCTTGATGTCAACCTTTCTGAAGGGGAATCTGAGAACATACAGAACAAAAACAACGACCAAAGAGATATAATGTAAATCTCCAGCACTCTTATATAGAAATGTCAGCCTTCGTGTTTTTATTTTCAGTCCCTTTAATCTCTATTATTATATATGATTTATACAGAAAGATGAGCTTCATTTGGGGATGTTTGTACATACATAGAATGTACTTTGACCATTTCCATCCTCCGCTGTTTCCCTGTCCCTTCCTTCCTCTAATCACCTTCATTTTCTCTGATAGTTTCTGTTATACTTTTTTTTTTAAAAAATAAAGATTCCACATATGAAAGAAAGCATGCAAGACTTGTCTTTCTGGGTCTGGCTTATCTCATTTAGCATGATGATCTGTAGTGTCATCTATTTTTCTGAAAATTGCAAGATTTTATTTTTTCCTAAGGCTGAATAATATCCTATTATATCTATACACTACATTGTCTTTATATATTCATCAATTGGAAGTCACTTAGACTGACTCTGTAGGTTGGGCATTGTTAATTACACTGCAGCAGCCATGTGGGCAGGTCTTTCTGTAGAATGCTGATTTTAATTTCTTTAAGGGTATACTGAGGAGTGGTATTGCTTGATCACATCTAGCTCTATATTTAGTTTTTTTTAGGAACATTCATACTTCTTGCCATGTGTTAGTACTAATTTGCATCCTCATCAACAATGTACACTAGAAGGGTTTCTTTATTCCTACATCTTCACCAGCAATTTTTGCTCTTGTGTTTTATTCTTCTTGGTAGCCATTCTGACTGGGGTGAAATGAAATCTCAGTTTTGATTTCCCTGGTGGCTAAAGAAGTTGAAGATTTTTCTTTCTTTTTTTTTTTTTTCTTTCAGCTCATTGTCCCATTTATTGATTGGACTATTTGAGTTTTTTGAGATTTTACATATTCTAGATATTAATCTTCTGTCAGAACAGTAGCTGGAAAAGATTTTCTATTATGTAGGGACTGTCTCTCCACTATTATTTTCTTTTCTATAGGGAGATTTTTAATTTGATGCAATTCAAATTACTGATTCTTTCTATTATTTCCTGAACTACTGGAGTTCTATTTAAACAGTCATTACTAGTTGCTGTGTCTTGAAGTGTTTCCTCTTATGTTTTCTACCAGCACTTTCAAAATTTCAGGCTTTATATTAGGTCTCTGATTTAGTTTTACATTCATTTTCGTACACAGTGTTGAGGAATCTGGTTTCAACCCTTGACATTATAGTTATCTAGTTTCTCCAGCATAATTTGTGAAAGGCTTTTTTCCAATATCTGAATGTCTTTATTAGTAATAATCTTGGGTAAATTACTGTATCCAGTAGTACCTTGGTCTATGAACTTAATTTGTTTTACAATTTTGGGGGAGAAATTTGTATTTTTATTTGTGTGGGGAAGATGGCCATGGTTGTGTTTATCACCCAATGCAGAGTTTCTGAACAGAAGCCAAATTTTGTTAAAAATTTTTGTTTGCAGACCAAATTGTTTGCTAACAGAAGTGTACATGAATCGAGTTATTACTGTATTTTTTATTCTTGGGGTCTATATGTATAAAATAACTCAGTTAGAAAAGAAAAAATTAAGATTGCTTGAATCTCTGGTATTCTATAACATGGCCATCTGATTATGAAGTACAGGTGATTACCTAACAAATTATTTTTCTATGTCTTTATTTTCTGTGCTTTAATTATATGCCAATTCAGTAATACTTTACAAAAGTATTAGCTTTCAAATCATGAGAATTTAGAAAAATTTGGCTTCACTATAGATTCTTTGAGAAGCAGTGTTTTAAAAGATAATGAATGAAAGTCATTTAGAGGAAGCCAAAGCAAAAACCATCATTCTTTTCAAAATTTTTAAGGCTTTCCAGGTTCTGAAGCATCTTTTGACACTTTTCTGTTTAGGTTTTGTAATTTGGGGTTTGGTGTATGTGTCTAACCCTCTTATGGCTCTCTAAATTCTTCAAGGGTAAGATCATCTCTGAATGTCCTTTTGTATTAACATCCGTTTACTTATTTAAGATAAATTGGTTACAGGCATTTCTTCTTTTTTATTTTCTTTTAGACATTTCTTCTTACTGATGTATTGGACATTTTCCTTTGCTTAGAAAAAAGGAGGAATGATGAAGCCTGGATAAATATAGTGCTAGACAACGAGCAAAGACAATGAGTCATTTATATTCCCTTATGGGCAGAGAGCGACATATTTCCCTATCCACTTAGCAGATGCTCAGTTGCTCTCCTTTGCCCTCTGATTTTAATGAGAGTTGTATGACATTTAAATTTAAGCTTCCAAAGTATCACTTATTTAACTTCTAAGATAGGGTAGAAATATTACTCCCATCCCAGAAATATTTTGAGAATCAGCTTCTATAATGTAAAATTTGAAAGTATTTTGCATGGAAATACTGTTATTTTAAATATTGTACTGCTTCTTGTTTATGCACTAGGTCAGTACTTTCCTGCCATCTTACCAATAAAGAAGTAGAGATGATAAAGAGAAGAGCACTGAAATGAACAATACTGCAGATAAAAAAGCTGAGGAGACCAACAGAAAGCAAATAGCTCAAAGTTTTCAAAATTCCCAAATTTCATGACAGATAGGTTGTCCCATCCCACTTGTAATGTTCTTGTATCTGTACTACCCTATTGTCCTGGATTGGATTTAAGACTCTACTTTTTCTACTGTATCTTGTCTAGTGATCTATTACACTTTTTGTTGATCTCTTTTGGGAGCTGGGATTCCAAGTCATGTGTGTGTGTATATACATGCATTGGGGTGTGTGTGTGCGTGTGTGTTTTGAGACAACATCTCATTATCTACTCCAGACTGGCCATGGCAGTCCTCCTGTCTCAGTCTCTTGAGTGCAGGGATTACAGGTGTATGCCACCACTCCTGGCTCTTATGAAGTACTTTATGTAAGTATTATTTTTAGTACCTCACCTACTTTTAACTTATCAGGTCCTCCTAATTACTTTTCTTTTTTTTCAGCACCTGGGATCGAACTCACAACCTCACACCTACCAGGGCAGGCGCTTAAGTCATTGAGCCAAACTCCCAGCCGTACATCCTCCTAATCACTATTATCATCACTCCTGCTTAGCAAACAAGAATACCTGGCCTAAAATCACCTGACTGGCAAATGTTTCAACAGGAATTGGACTTCGTGATCTGGCTTCTCTATCAATACTCTTCCTCACCATCCTTATTCTTTGTCAAAATAATTGTTTTATTTTTATTTTTGCCATAAATTTTATAATACAAAAAAAGTGCAGAGAAGAAAATAAAGCTCACCTTTGGTCGTAGCATCTAGAGACAATCACTGTTAGTATTGAGTTATTATTCAATAGCAAACCAGATTATATAAATGTGGACTGGTGCAACCACTGTGGAAATCACTGTGGAGATTCCTCAAAAAGCTAGGATTGGAGGTCCCATTTGACCCAGCTATTCCCCTTCTGGGTTCCCAAAAGAATTAAAAACATCATACCACAGCAATACATGTGTATCTATGTTTATAGCAGCACAGTTCATAATAACCAGATCTTGGAAATAACCTAAATGCCCACCAACTGGTGAATGGACAAAAAGATATGATATTTCTATATAACGTAATACTACTCAGCTATAAAGAATGATGAACTGGACACTTTCATACTTAAATGGTTGCACCTTGAGAATGAATATATTTATCAGTGAAATAAGTCATACATGTGTAAGCATCATATTGTTGCACTTGTGTGACAAACTGAAAGAAAAACTATGTATATGTATATAAAAACAGTTAAGATAGTTAAAAAAAGTATTCACCAAGATTTTGATAGATACTGAGGTGAATCTATAGGTAAGTTTAGGGAAAATAACGTTTTGATATTTGTCTAATTTACATACATGGCCTTTCTCCACTTATTTAGGTTGGATTTGGCTACTTTTGATCAGTTTTTATAGTTTTTTTAGGATACAGATAATGAATGTATTTTGGTGGATTTATACAGTAATGCTACTTTAAGCTTTTTTGTGACATTGTAACTTGTGCTTTTACAATTTTACTTTTGAATTGTTCATTGCTTGTATATAGGCCAACACTGGATTTCTGCATATGGCTTTGTGACCTTGTACCATGACCTTACTGAACCTACTTGTCTATTCTATTGATTTTTTTGTAGATTCTTTCTAAATAAAAAAAGGATTATATAAATGTATGTAAGCATTTCAGCAGCCCTGTAAGTTCCTTTCATTGGATATCAGTATAGGTTATAGCATGTTCAGGGCTAGAGGTGCCCCAGAATCTTTTGGGTCCCATAAAAAAAAGTTTGTGCTGTTGAAGGCTTACTGCCTATTACTTTAGCACAAAAATTGGTGGTCTTGACCTCTTGAACATACTGAAAAAATACAGATTAAAACAGCTCCTTAAATGAAGTGCTCGCCACTGGACAACCTGAAGCATCTTTGTATATCAGGTTCAATTCCAGCCATCACCTAGGAGAGAGACACATGGCGTTGGTGCCTCCCAGCTGATGACATCGCCTAAATTATTGGATCTTGCATTTATAATTATAGAGTTCTTGAGAATTCTTGATGAACATGATTTTCTATATGTAAACCATAATATTATTGTTACCAATAGCATGAAGACAAAATGAAGCTGAAAGCAGGCTTTTTAACAAGGGGAAACCTGTCTCAAATAACACAAAACCAGCAGCTTTAAACAACATGGGATTACTTTTCTGAGTTAACAAAAAAGGAAGTCTTGGAAGGAATTTGTCATTTAAGAAATTTTTCTTGGGTTGTGTATGAACAGTTCCTTCAAAGAAGGGCAGGATAGTCAGGCAGGTTTGGCATCTTATGGGGTCTGACTTCTAGTCGGAGGGCTAAGTGAGAGCTTTATTAATTCTATTCCATAGGATTGCTTTACATAGGAAAAAGTTTCAGGACACATAAATGAGGAAGGTGCACATGCTCTTTAATTTCTTTCTTGTATCTTAAAAAGCAATTTAATACAAATATGCATAATCTTACAAGCAGATGCAAAGGGGAAAGTTTTGGTTTCAAATACCAAAATCTTTTAGTGTCCTAGAAAATGCAGATGGCCTAAACATTACAAATACATCTTCTCTGCTATATTTGTGATATTTCAAATTAGCACATTGCCTTTTACTGTTTTGTTATGCAATCTATTTTCTACAGGACATCATTTAATTATAAGCAATAAATTTCTTGGATATGTGTTTATGTGTAATTTATAAAATAATAGTTTTCACTTTAGCTTCCAGTGAATTTCAAAATTTTCTAAAGCATGGTATCTTTTATCATCATGCACAAGGAGTCAAAAATGTTAACATTTATTTTACAATTAAATCACAATACTTACAGTCAAATAATGATGCAAAAATTCAAACAAGGAAAATCAAATATTATGTGAAAAAAATTTTAATAAAACCTTTCAAAATAGCCAATTCTGGCAAGATAAAGTGCAAAAATATCAATTTATTAAAAGTTTTGCTGCATGTGGAAGTGACCAAAGTTTGTGCTGGAAGCCAAGTGGAAAGAGATTTCCATAAGCTATAAGTCCATCTTCTACTTAATGAAAAACAAGCAAGGAAGAATGAACACTAAACTCACAAAAAGAGCCACATAAAATGGTAGTATTTTCTATGTGTAAATTGTTATTGCTAAACAATTTTCATCTTTTTTATGCCTTAGGTTATGGAAGGATCTCAAAGAATTTTATAATATGGAACTAGTTTTCCCATTTTGGGGACTGGAAAAAATCAAGCACTAACCAAATGAATCACTAGGCCTCATCATGAAGAGAAGAAAATTTCTTGAGATTTAGCCCTCAAATTCATGTTCCCTCTTACCACCTTCTGTCATTCTAAATAACATGCTCTATTTATCACCAAATCACAAGGTGGCAATACATCCGTTATACTCTTGGTACTACTTGACACTTCTTGGTAGAGGTAACAGTAATGCAAAGCTCCAAATCGGGAATAGGACCATTTCCAAACTTAAGAGTTTTGAAGATACCTTCAAAATTTGTTCTTGCTTTGGGGGACTAAAAGAAGTCATTGAATTAAGACATAAACGTCTTGGAGGGTGGGAAAGGGGAGCTGACTGGAGGGCACATTCAGAGCACCTCTCAAACCAAGTGTCTGTAATTCCTCAAGGCATCTTCTAATACTTGACCAGGATGAGAGTAGAATTTGAATATTTTTCCTTGACAGATCTTCAGGAAAGTAAACAATTCAGAAACAGCTAAATTCTGTCTGTGTTCTTGATCAACAGTGATAGTGTAGAATCCTTGGACAGCAGCAATCACATCACAGTGGTGGCTATGGGACCACTGGTAACAGGACTTTGGCTGCCAGTGATATCTCTCCTCATACTGTGATGTCAATAGAACAACTCGTTTAGAGGCCCTCAGCTACTTATGAAATCCTTACCTGACTTTGATAAAGAAACCGTGTGCTCGAGCCAAATTTTTACTTACGTGTTTTCCTAGCTCTGTCTTATGCCATCTTCACTGTTCAACACCCAAAATAATTCTTTAATGCAAATCTCCTTATAATCATTTTATCAAAATCTTTGTTAAGCACACGTACCAAGTCCTTGTGATGAATGTAATAGTTATGTTCCACAAACATGTACCAATAAAAGTAAAATATAACAAAATTAAAGAGACTAGTGAACTGTCTTGCCCCTCCCCACATGTGGACAGAAGTCACCGTGTATGACCCAGAAATCGAGCCTTCAGCAGAAGCTGAATGTGCAGGTGCCTTGATCTTGGACTACCCATCCACTAGAATTATGAGAAATTTTTGAGAATCTTATTTACCCTCAAGACTTTTCTCAAATGCCATCTCCTCTGACTAAGATTTAATCTTTTTCACTTGAACCTCCAAAGCACTCTGTGACTTTCTTTGCAGCCCTCATGTTCTCCAACATGTAACAAAGCCCTTTGTGTTCAATCTCACTATTCCTTTAGACCATAGACTCTATATGTAAAAACTGTCTTCTACTTCCCTCTGTAACTTCCTAATTGTCTAGCAAAGTACCTGGCTCCAGGCAGATGCTCAAAATATATTTTTTCATCAAATTAAGTGAAACTCTAATTAAATGTGTTCCATTTAAGTCAACGTAAATAACAGGTTACTTACTAGGTTAATACATATAAGTACATGTTACTTACCATCAAATATCATAAAGGATGGTGCTGAATGTGGTGATTATAAGCCCAGGATTTATAGTAAACAAAAATGAGATGATAATGTTGCCTCTTCCACTGAAATTACTTAAACAAATATTTAGATCTCTCTTTTCCTTAACTTTTTAATCTGCAAAATTGGGATGATACTTGTGCTTCTTTTAGAAGATGGTGGTTAGATGATCCTGATAGTACTTAAGGCATTGTCTTAAATAAGATTATATATACATTCCTGGAAGTTTGGCACCATCCCACAAAGCAATTATTTTTATCATGTCAAGGTCTAGGGATACATGGCTGTCTAAATAGCAACTACTGTCCTCATACATCTTTTACTCTAGTTGACAGAGTAGACAAAAACACTCAAAATATTTAGAATTTATTGTGCTCAAAGTGTGCTTAAGTGGTTTGCTGATGTTCAGTATCTTCCTTTAAATCCCATGCATTCTTACCAATGTAAACTGATCATTAGAATCAGAAAATTTCTGCTTTCTGCCCAACAGTTTAACAGGAATCTCCGCTTTCAACTTGAGATGTTATGCAGAGCTGCTGAATTTATATTAGCACTGAATGAGTGTAACATATAATCCCATGGTCAGAGAAAACCGTTCAAGAGTCAGACTTATGCTAAATTTTTTCTCCAGATAAAGCCAACTGAAGCAAAGTGATAGTCATAGAACCATAAAAGTTTAAAGCTTAGAGATAATTTGTCCATATCTCGTTTTACAGATGGTGAAACTGCGACCCTTTGAAAGAAAGTGACTGACCCAGAGTCACACAGTTTTAGGTGGGCAAACTGAGGGTCTGAAGACATACGATATGCAGTGGTATAAGTTTAGATCATTAAACTTAAAGATTTAAGTAATCTCATTTAACTTCTTTCAGGAAACAAAATTGCCTCAGTCATGCCTAGTTGTTAGCCCTCTATCCTGTGATTTATCACATACAATAATGAGGAACTCACTACTTTTCTAAAGTGACTTTACTCTTAGAACACATCCAAGGCTGAAATTTTATTTTTCATTTATGCAACTCATTTCAACCTCTCAATGCTTGTAAGCAATGAAAATAAAATGTTATACTTGTGTTCAAAGTGACACTGTGAGCCACACAAGAAAGGGACAGTTTCAGGTGTCAAGATGAATGCAAAGCTTCAAAGTGAGTGGGAGGGTTAATCTCATTTTGCATGGCACACAACAAAAAAGCTGTCATGGTTACTGATATTTTAAAGCCTACACACATGCCAGGATCATGCTGGCCATAAGTTTTGTACTGGGCCCTCTATAAATCATGAATCTGCAAGTGATACCTATTATCATCGTCAACAGCAGCAGCAGCAGGTACAGCATCATCATTATCATCATCAGTATCATCACTATCATCGGTCATCATTTATTGGCACTCAAAAATCCTACCCAAATAGGCCAAGGATATAGTTCTTTGAACCCAAGTTACAGTATAAAGATAATTATTTAGAGAGTATTGGTAGCATATAAGGTGAGAGGTCCATTGACCATTTCATGCTGAGAACAACAAAGAAATAAAAATTGAAAATTGAAAAAAATGTTGTGGAACAAGTAAGCCCATAGGGAAAGATAAATACAATTAGAAAATTGTCCTTTGGGATGGAAGATCACTAAATACATGTCTAGTAGAGATCCAGAAAAAAAAAAACAGAGATAATGCTGTGAAGTGACATTCACTTTGCCAGAGTTGGAATTTCATCCAGTGCTCACATTTATTTTTCAAGCTCAATAATCCATGCCAAGATACAGTTGTTTGCTTTAGGATGTAGAATACTGATTGATCGATTGATGGATTGATTATGGTATGAAAACTGAACCCAGAACCTCATGCATACTAGATAAGATCTGTACTATAAACTAAAATCCCCAGCCACTAACATTCTTTTCCTAGGAAGTTGTCATTTTGTTGTTCCCAGCTCTTGGAAGTCTCCTTTCACCCTGGTCCTTTACCAAACATGGCAGTTGGCTATTTCAAGTCAGCAATAGAGATTTTCACATAGTTATAATCATTTCTTTAGGGGACGATTCTGTTTGTTTTAAGGATTCATCTGTTTAAATCAAACATAGTACAGTTTCCCTTCTGTTTAACTAAATGCTAATTATAGGCTTTAAATGTATCCATGAAATCACTAATATTTGTCATATAATATAATCTAATTCTAGTTGATAGATTATCATATTGTAGTTCTGATATATTCAACTGATGATGGTAGGATTGAAGATAGCATACACATCAGGCAGTAAGAATCTTTGGACTCAGCCTAGAATTCTGCCTCCCACAACTGGAAGAACCCCAACCTCTGGGTGGTGGAACATCTGAAGATCTTGAGGCATCAGTTTCTATGTGACCTTTTCATGTGTACTCTTTATATGTTGCCCTTTATTTCCTTTATATAGAAACTCAGGACTTCCTGAGTGAGAAGCCTAAGTGAAACTGCATGACTCATTTTAAACTCATCTCTAAAATTAATTCTAAAGAAAATAATGTAAACATTCATTCATGAAAGGGTTGAAAAAAGAAATACAACAAGAGATTTTCATGGATAATCAAAAGTATATTATGAAAGATAGCATAGAAAAATGATGCAAGGTATAGATAAAAGTAGGTCTAGTTTAATACAAAAAACCCTTCTACTTCAAGAAACTGATCTAGTAGAAATAATTTCAGAGAGTGCAGAGGGAAAACTGTGTTTTATTTTCTTGAGATAATATAAAATAAAAATGGAAGAAAATTCTTTAACTTGATAAAATGTCTATCAAATCTTCACAAAATTATATAAAGGATGAATATTAGACTATCTTAATAGTCAGGAAATGATTTCTATGGTAACTGATTAAATTCAGAATTGTAATACAAGTCCCAGACCTTGTAATATTAAAGTTAGTAATTAATATAGTTAAGAAATGAAAGAGAAGCTGGGCATCGTGGCACATGCCTTTAATCCCAGCACTCTGGAGGCTGAGGTAGGTGGAGCGTTGTGAGTTTGAGGCTGTCTTGGGCTACAAAGTGAGCAAGGCTGGTGTGAACTACATAGTGCGACCCTGCTTTGAAAAAAATAGGGCTGGGAGTTTGGCTCAGTGGCTTAAGCACCTGCTTGGCAGGCGTGAGGTTGTGAGTTCAATCCCCAGTACTGACAAAAAAACAGAAATGAAAGAGAAGGTAGCTGTTTAAGAAATATTCACAAAGGAATCAAAGAAAATTTACAAACACTTAAAAATTATCCAGAGGTCAAACAGATGGTTGGCATAAAAGCATCGTCATTGTCAATATAACAGTTATGGAGCACTGACCACATGCTGAGTGCTGCTCAAATTGATTTATAATAAATCAATTCATCTGATTCTGTCATCATTACCTGAAGGTAAATGAACTATCATTATTTCCATTTTATATATGAGAATACACAGTTTCAAAATGACTTAGCAAAAGTCAAGACAGCCAATAAGGAGAAAAGCTGAGATTTAGACAAAGATATTCTGGCTTCAAAGTATGCAAAAAATAATTCTATACATTACTGACAACCAACTGGAAGATTCAGTGGGAAATAAAAGTTACCATTAATTATGTATAGCTAGAATAACGCGATGCTGTGGAAATCAGGATTCTAAGAATGTTGCCCTACCTCTCATCCTCAGACCATGCCCCATGACGAGTTAGATTAGATTGGATGAGTTGGCACAGTTGATTTTGTCTTGGTGGACCTTCTCTAGTCACATAAGCCCTGGAAAAATATCATTCTTTCCAGCTGTTGGGAGAAGAGAAAGTCAGAGAATCCACTTCGCTGGCTGGAAGACTGCAAGCACACCTGTTGTAACATGTAAATGAGGAAAAGCATCTTCTTCAGGACTGAGAACCCTCCCTAAACAACAACTAGCAGACATAGGGGAAATTCAATCCTAACATTCCAGGAAAATATTTTGTCAACATCCTGAATAAAACTGGAAAAATCATAGATGGTTTGACTTAAGGTATTAAAGTTGGAAGAGTCATCAGAAACTAATAATACTGTTTGCTTAGAGGAAAAAGCAAGATCTGGAAGTATGAAGCCACCCACCTCCAGCTGGTGAAGGAGAGGACCAGGGAACACACTCCACAGTGTTGGGTGATTTGATGCATATTGTGTCCCAGAAGCTTATTTCCACAATTGCAGAACAAAACAGAGGCATAGAGATGTACAACAGCTCAGAGAATCTCAAGTTTAACAGTTGAGGAATTTTGAGCACAAAATGCTTTTCCTGGAGTGGTCTCTTTTAGTTATCTGGATCTACAGAGCAGTATTTAGAGGAGGTAGAGGGCTAATGTGTGGCAGTACACAAATAAGATTTGCCCTTGTGTAAACAATTCCAGATGGACTTCAGGAAAACAGCTTGAGAGGCCAGCATTACAGAATCATAGGGCTGCAGCAGGAACCTGTTCCTCATAAAGGGGAGGTTTTATTTGCTTCTATACCTTGCATTTGCCTTCAGTCAGATGGGAAGGCAAAGCTTCGGCCAGCCCAGCAGAAAGAAACCCTGTTTCTGCTTAGTTCCTGAGGTAGAAGGTTAACTTTGGGGATGACAGATGAAATACTTTGGTTTGTCATTTATGCTACTGTGCACAGATGGTTCCCAGGCATCTATATAATCTTTCTTAGTGCTATTTACTGAACCTCCATCAAGTCTCTAGAGACCAGGTGTGAAATCCAGCACTAAGCAGTTTTTGCTAACTGTGAATTGTGTTAAGCCAGAGGGGCCATGTGGCCAAACTTGGGAATCTGAAATAATGTCATTAAAGTATGAAATTCAATTGTCTGCTAACCAAACTCTAAAATATGCTCCAAGGAGAAATTTTGCTCTTTTAAAAAGATGGTGTCATCAATTTTGGTTATCATTTAAGAAATATTGTAACTTATACAACATTTTGTTTTTTTCTGGTAGAAATATGGACAGTATTAGATTTATTTTCATTATTTGTTATTATAATTGTTGAGTAATGTTTTAGTCCAATGCCACAAATATTTATTGACACAGCTATAAATAAGTATTACTAATGGACTCAATGATAAAAGAAACTCAACAGTTATTACTTTCAAGTGGCTCACAGTCTGGATGAAAAAATTATGATATAAGTGGAAAAATTGTATAAGAAATATAAGAAGTGGGGCTGGAAGTGTAACTTAGTAGTAGATCACTTGCCTAGTACGCGTGAAGCCCTGGGTTCAATCTGAAGGAAGGAAGAAAGGAAAGAAGGAAAGAAGGAAGAAAAGAAGGAAGGAGAGACAGAGTGAGAGAAAGAAAGAAAGAGGAAGAAAGAAAGAAAGAGAGAAACTTCCTCTTTTGAAGTTGAGAGAAAGGAGAAGCTATTAGTTGGTAAGTTTAGTCATGATTTTAGGGTGGCTTGGTGGTAAAAAATGGTAAGAATTTCAACAGATTGAAATGGAAGACAGTCATTTTACATGTGAAAATCATCTTGACATGGAGGGTACAAACTGCATATTTTACAAAGCAAAAAGTGGCACATGATTCTCTAGCTATTATTTTTGCCTTAAAAATTAAGCAGTGTTTTAAATTTTAATCATTTGTTCCATTTGAACTATTAATTTTTCAAATAGAGTTCTACCCGTCATGTCACACAGGAAAGGGAAGACACAGATAATCATAGTATTGGCTCACTCTTTTTTGGGGATCATGGTCGGGTCTTCCAGTTGTTCACATGCTTAATCGGTATAACCATCCTCTGAGATAGTTCTTCATTATTGTGGAGGAAGTAAGACACAGAGAGATTTGAAAATTTGTCCAAAGTTACCTAACTACTTAGTATAAATTTTAGTAGAAGTGTTGGGTAGTTTCATCGCTTCCTTAAATTACCTCTCTACCTGAGGTCATACAGGTTTCAGAATGTGGACTTTCACCATAATTTTTCAACCTGTGATCAGTGGGGCTTCTTGTTTGTTTTTAACTCATCAGTTATGAAGGAAGAAATGAAAAAGAATTGGGCAGAGAATTTTGGAATTAATCAGGTAGACAATGGACCACTAAATATTTGAGCATAACGATACTCAGTGAACGTTTTGAGTTGAGTTAGAGTTTAGCTGAGTGAGTGTTAACTTGAGCTACATTAGAGGGTGAGAGAAATTCTAACTAGAAAGGTAAACAGAACAAATTTTAACCACATTTCAATAGCTAAAGAAAGTCCCCTCAAAATTGTTTCTCCATGAAATATACTATTGGAATGCTCATGATTAGAAAAGTAATGCTTTACAAAGCTGTTGCTTTTATACTATATTCTCAGACTGGTCTCCAGAGTCAAATGAGAATTAGAAAAAGTTGTGGGATGCAAGACCAGTGACACTGAAGCCCACAAAATGAAAAGAACAGTGATTTCTTCTCCATTTTTACTTGTCACTTTCCTTGCCCCTCACCTAGCACAAAATCCAAACATGTGATCTTTAGAATATGTTCTTTTGCTTGTTGATGTCATTTAACTAGATTCATTCCTGAAACATCCAGAAAAAATCTGAGAATACTAAAAGTCATATATAAATAAGAAAGATATAAATATGAAAGTAGGTTTCAGAAATCAAATATAAAGAAAACATAATCATTACTTGAAAAACATGAATGCATGATTATGAAATTGCATATTATGCTTGACACAAATTTCAATACATTTTCTCTGTGCCATAATAAATGAATTCATAAATAATGATTTATGTTATTATAGCATTAATTAAGTCTATGTAGTGACATGGTAAATATCTGCCACGACTGACAGAATCAAATGGCATAATATGTATATGTCAAACTCAAATTTTCTTTCTTAAAACAAGATACAGAAAATCAAGAAAAAGCCCAAAAAATTATTAATTTTTACTTTTATAATTTTTATTAGTACAAATTTGTGGAACATAATGATTACATTGAAGCACAAAAATTTAAAGTTGAAGGGATAAGTTTATGATAGGTTTTCCTTAAGGTAGTGATTATGTAGTAAATTAACTTTTCCTTTTGGCAACTAAGAATGCAAGAAAAACAGGATTGGATTTTCCTTTGATCATTAAATGAGAAGTAATCTTTGCACAAAAGAAAGTTATGAAAAAAGGTACAAGTTTTGTAACCTCTTTAGGTTAACAGACCCTTCGAGATTCACGTCATTGATGCGAGGCTGCCCAAGTGCCCGGATGAAGAGTGTTGGGTTCAGAGTTTTTCTACCCCTATTCTTTCAACCCACTGAAAAACTAGAATAAAATCTCACGTGGAAAAAGCACACTGACTGTCTCGTTACTTGTCCATGTCAATGATAACTGGACATTTTGTTTTTTGAAGACATCCTTTAAAAATTCTTATTCAATTACGAAGAATAAAATTCTATCATGCGGCAGAATATGGACACAACTGAAAAATATCATGTGAAGAAAAGTAAGCCAGATACAGAAAGTTGATCACGACATATGCATGCATGTAAATGTCACAGTGCAACTCATTAATTTATACAATTAAGCCACTTTAATGATTATAATAAAAATAAATTAAGTGAAAAAATTATTCTCACCTCACAAGCCACTTTAACACGGAGGTCATTTCAGAGATATTTCAAAACATAATGTAAATAAAGTGTTTCTTCAAGTCTAATGTCAGAAAAACACATTATATATGGTTTTCTGAGTTTCAGATAAAATTTACAGATCTTTGCAATTCTCAGAAAAAGTCTTTTGTCTTCTCTTCTCAGCAAATGTGTAAAAACCTCAAAGGCAGGGCCACATAGAGTTTGACTGTTAATTTGGCTAGTTCAAGTTTAAAGCTGAAGAGACACAGATTTTATGATACTATCTTAGTTTGACTCAGGCCTTCAGTGGTCACCATAGGTGGGAAATGGGGTCGTGCCTGTACAAGTGGTATTATCTCTGGGTGTACCTGTGAGACTGTTTCTAGGTGAGATTAGGAATGGAATCAGTCACCTGGGTGCAGCAGATTGCTCATGTCAATTGCAGATGGGGATCAGGCCCCTTGAGGGCCTGAATGAAACCAAAAGAGACAAGGGGAGAGAATTCAGTCTTTGTCTAACTGCTGAGCTCAGAGGAGTGTTTCCTCTTACTCTCAGACTGAAATTTAAGCCATCAGCTCCTTGCTCTTAGGCCTCTGGACTTAGTCTGGAGCTATTTCCTCACTTAAGTTTTAAGGTTTTCAGTTTGGTGATTGCAGATCTTGGAACCTCTCAGCATCCACAATTACGTAAGCTAATTCCTTTCAGTTTCTCCATATTATGCTCTTGGTTCTCTATGAAGAACACTGAGGAGCATAATATTCTTATATTCTACCATATAAACCTTAAGATAGATTTACTATCTGGCTTTTTATGAATTTATCTTAGATCTCTCCTTTCTCCCTATTCAATGTCTCTTAATTTGCCATTTTTATGGCATTTATCATATTCTAATATCATTTTTATTACTTGAGGCAATACAGAAAACATCACTGACTGATGTTAGCTAAATTTTCTATGGAATTCCAGTTTTCTGATTAGTATTTATATGGCATCAAGTGAGCTGTCTTAAATTGTTAGTCTCCCATGTCTCATTAATGAAGCAGAAATAATCAGATCATTCTCATAAGTTTTTATGAGAATTACGTGAAAAAAATATATATAGCACACACCAGAAAAAAACCAACAATGTTCAGTGAAATAGCATATAGTTTTTCATCTCCTTTATTAAATTATAGTTTCTTCAGAGTTAATTCTAAGATTAATGACTTTCTGCATTATAAAGCAAGCCCAGTAAAGAAATAATACCAATGTGGTTTCCATAGAGAAAACTTTGTTGAATTACCAGCACATATTATACAGAGAGAGTGGTTGTTAATTACTCTGCAGCCAGTCTAGTCTCTGTCTCAGCAAGTATTGATCATGGAGGAGTTCTGGACCTTTTGGTTCATTGGTTTGTTTGCTTCCTGTGTTTTGCTCTGGTACATCTGATAGATGAGGCTGTGTGACTCCAAAGGAAGCATCACTGACTTGTCTCCGAGACAAGAGAGTAAACAGTAAGGCAAAAAAGGAAGACAAATTATTAAGAGGAAAGCTTTACATCTGTTTCAATTTATAAACAAAAGGTACACTATTTGAAAAGCTCTCATACCTTAGTTATTGTGGCACCTGAATTATATGTGATATACTTCACAACTAATCAAAATCAGGAACACTTAGTGAAAATTGTTTTAATGATTTATAACTTACAAAGGTCGACTATATTGGACCTGAGTGAGAATTTTCAGTTTTTCTCTTTTATTGTTTTTCTAGAGTTTTGTAATAATTGCTTTGAGCATCCAGCAACATCATTTTTCTTTTCTGATTCTTATTATAAACCACTTTATATTTTCTGTATAATTAATGCACTTAATTAATGTCAAACTTTTTACAATGCTTATCTTGTTTGCTTTTTTCATGTCATTACAATTGTTTAAATTAATATTGCGTATATTCATTCTTTCTATCAGAAGGAACTCTCTAATTTACCGATTTGTCTCTCATAGTCTCCTACACAATATCTTTAGATTTATAGTACTTAAATGTCCACAGATGGTCCAGAATGGTAAATCAGATAGTGACATAATTCACTGGAGACTCATAGCCAGACATATGCACTGTTCTCTCTATACAACTGCAGTAGAGTTTTTCTGTTTAGCGCAGAGACTTGATGTTAAACCCCAGGAAAATTCACAAGCTTACAAATTTAATAATTTTAGTTATTTTGTTAACTTCTCAAGTTCTAAATACATGTATTTATTGAACTATAATGGAGAATCCTTCTACTTTCAAAGACCTATCAGGAAAGCAATACCTAGAAATAGGTTGCCTGCTGAGACAGACCCACCAAATACAGGTTATATGTTAAAACCATGTTAGATGCAATTAGCTTCACAAATTATTAGGGGGCTTTATAGAAGTTATTCACGCTAGTAAGTATCTCAGCATTTAACCTTTATAAAAGCAAAAAATAAATGTCAGTTTTAACCTCCCAATCAGTGATTTCGCAAAATGAACCTGGAGAATCATTTCATATCTATCTTTCAACATATGCCTCTAAAGGAAGAAACTGGGACAAGAAAGGTGGAAACTTCAGCAAGGTGGATGAGTAATGACCACTGAGCCTTCCTAATTAATCTTCTCTCTCACAAAATAAGTGGTTTCAATTTGAAATTATCATGGAGCTGTTTGTTAGTGCTGACAATTGTAGAGTGTCTGTACTGAATTGTTGAGTCATTTGAGGTCATTTGCTATTTTTTTCTTTCTTCCTTTAAAATGACAGAGTGATAATTTAATCTCTGAAGACTGATGCCCTAAAACCATTTCTGCCTGTATTTCCTCTAAAAAGATAAAATGACTGATTCTGCTTAGATTTTCCTTTATTTAAAATACATATATCAGGCATCTTCAAAGATACCTGATAGACAAAATGTTCAGAACATAAGAATTAGAACTAGAAAATAATTTATTCAAGGTATTATTAAATGTATTTACAAGTGAAGAATCATACTAAAACTGTGGAGAGGATAGAATAAACAATATACAGTACTTCTGTTTATAAGGAGCTTTTAATTCAGGAAGGGAGGCAGACATGTAAAAAATATGTTGAAATAAGAAAAAAAATTTCCAGACTAGAATCAGAAGCAGCATTATTGACTATGTTATTTTAAGTGATTCAATGTAGAAAATAATTTTATATATACAAATAACATATATTTGTGAAATACATCAAACAAATTTTTGAACACATTTTCGAGATGTCTGCAATTCTAATCATGGAAGTACACCGCGGAAAATTAGCTTTCTCATCAGGAGACAGCTAGGACAAGTCTGTACATCTTGAGGTAGAACAAAAGCACTGTTAATTTTCATCCTGAATGCCAGCAGTTGGTTTTTATTAATGAACACAGTGTTATGGCTTGTATCTAGATGTTCCTCAAGAGCCTCATGCACTCATAGTGTTTGCATCATGGGGCAGGATTTTCATTGCTGATGAGATGATAGCTAAATGTGATGTTGGGAGGTAAGGCCTGGTCTAAGGAGGTGGATTAGTGACCTTGAAGTGTTTATCTCCCTCCCACCTTCCTCTGATTGATCTCTGCTTCCTGCTTGCCATGTGGACATCTTCTGTGATGTCCCTCTGCCATACTGCCCTGCCTTGGAGCCAACCTACCATGGAATGAAAACACTACAAACTGTAAGCCAAAATAAGCCTCTCTTCTTTTAAATTGTGGGTATCAGGTATTGCTTCTCAGCAACAAAGAAAAGAACTAAGATACACAGTGTCCTATTAGTTAATATGAGTATATAACTACTAGAAATGATTCTTTACTGGTAAAATTAAAACTTTATGAAAGAAATGTAATGTCAAAAATATTTGAGAAACCCAGTGTATTTTCATGCACAGTCACAGAAATGTTACTTCTGTCAATCAAGTAGATCTAAGATCTAGTACATACCTCTAAACTCTGACTTTCGCTTTCCCAGTAAAAGTTATGAATTTTTACTATAGGAATTGCAGAATCCTTCTGTGGGGAGAGCAGATTCCACAGGGAGTCTTGGTATGACTGTCTTGAGGGAATTTTTATTGCAAGGTAGTATTTTGAATCTATGAAAGAACAAGAAGCCTGGACTTCTTTGAGCCTGTCTTAGCTACTTTTTACTCATTGCCGAGAGAAAATACCTGATGCCCAAAATTAGGGAAGGAAAGGTTTATTTCTTACAGTTTCTCAGGAATTTCAGTCCATACTTAGTTAGCTCCAAGGCAGCGTGGCATGGTAGGGCAGCTATTCATGGCGGCTGCAAGCAGCAAGTGCACTGGCAAAAAAGAACGCAGAGGGGCGGAAGCAAGCAAGAGGAAGACCCGCCTCATTTACACTGTATGTTGGCTCCACCCCTGGGCAGGTGCAGCACTCACATCGCCATTCTCCACGCTAGACTCAGCCCCATCAAAAATATGTGAGGACTTGGGGGTACATAGTATCTCACCCAATACAGAGCCCAACATTAACTTGCTTTTAAATGTTTAGTCAGTAACTATTTTAAGAAGGGCAAAATTTGTATGAGATTTGCTCTCTTTATAATTGGTATTAAGGTGGCGAGGGTGAGTTTATCAAACACAAACCTTTTCTGGGACTATTGCTAACAACCTAAACACCTAGACTTGGGCATGAAGGATAGGCTTATGATGGCCCCAGAAAGTATCTTCTATAGTGTGTGTGAGAGAGTAATTAAACAGAAGAAAGGATAGTATAAATCTGGGTACTTGTGAATATCATTGCATGTAATTATGTTCCCATTTCAGTAATGAGCCTAACCCTGACTAATGGCTTTTCTCACTTTTAGAGCTGTTTTTAACAATTAAGAGTTATTTCCCACCAGATAGAATTACTTATAGGCCATTCACCTTGGCCATCTTCCATGCAGAATATAATATATTTAGTGTTTCACAGCAGAGAACATAGAGTACAGCAGGAGAAGTTACATGAATGTGATATTGAGTCAATTGGTTGTGTCATTAATTTACACTTTTATATATTGTTTTTATTCATTAGATTGATATATAGGTTTTATAATTTGATTCACAAATTCATGCCTGTATTTGGTTACTTAAATTAATTATTATTATGACTTTCATAGAAATACAAAAAGTAACAAGATAAGGACATGCATGCTCATTTCTACTATATGGCCTGAGTAGAATTGTCTAAAAGTAATACAAGAAAAAAATGTCTATTCATAGTGGGTGGAAAAAGTGGTTAGCATTTTGGGTGGCTGAGAGGTCATACGGATAGCAGATCAGATGATGGTGACTATGCATATTCATTTCCTTCTTTACCCAAAAAGGGAATTTATAGTTGGTTTATTAATTATTCTTTATCAGTACCTTACCAAGCAGGTCATCTATGTTCAGATTTGCAATTGAATGTTCAGAGGATTTCCTGATTTTAGTGTCCAGTAACAAAATCTAAAATAAAATGTTGAAGTAGAGATTAGAATTAATGCTGTTAGGATTTAGATTTGCAAAGTCCCCCAAACTCTCATGTGATCAGAAGCAGACCTTTTGGAAGATGACTGGGTCATGAGGGCTCCATACTCCTGGCTGCATTCATCCATTCAGTAACTGAATGCGTCGTCCTTAGGAGGTGGAATTTGGATGGAGCTGGGTCCACTGGGAGTCACAACATGTAAGGGTCCCTTTTCCTCCGTGGCTCCTCTCGCCTCTCATGTCCTGGCTGCTATAGGATGAGCCCAGGCCTTTTTTCCAGGGCCATTTCTGCTTGGACGCCAGCTGACCATGAACTGAAAAATAGGAGCCAAAATAAATCATTTCAAATTGTAGGTATCAGGTATTTTGATGGGAAAGTGACTAAGACACATGACATTACCAAGATTTCAAAGGGTTATTGAAATCCCCATGGTTTGAAAAGTTTGGTTAAAACTGTGTTATTAAATCTTATTAGCAAGTTATAAGTATGTAGTAAAATTTTTAAAATACTGAACCCAGGCCACATACATGGTTACTTACATGTCCACCTGTGAGGCTGGGATCCATGTATCAATATTGTTACAAGTATCCAAGTAATTTAAGTGTGTAGCCAAGTTTAGGAACTATGGTCTAGATAGTAGAAATGTGTTTTTAACTTTTCTTAAGATTTAATTGATACAGATATTTATTTATGAACATTAAAGCAATTTAAAATAAACGTTTATGGCCAGGGAAAGTTGTATTTTAGATGAGATATTTCAGCATCACTCTATTTAATGATATAGGGGTAACAGAGCTTTATTTTTAAAACAATTGAAAAGACACAAAATATGTCAGTATGAAATTTTTCTACATGTAAAAATACTGTATCTTTTTCCTTTTTTTGTCAGAACTAGAAAATAAAGCAAAAAACAAAAGATGTGGTAATTGGGATTGTCTGGAATAGAGTCAATGGGAATAAATATAGATGCCATAAAAACATGAAATAAATATGTCTGACATTATTTTTTTGTCTTTGCTACAAAGACTAATCTACTTTCTCCCTCCATCCCATTAGGGCATGGAAAGTCATCCCCATAGAAAGATGCTTTCTTATTAATTTGAATTGAGAACTGACCTTTCTAGAAATTAGTGATCAGGTGATGTCTGTATCTTAGTCTTCTGGATTTCTCAACATTGACAAAATGATGCAAACATCTTAAGATATTTATGAGAGTACTTTTAGAAATCTGGTTAGAAATATTTTTATAACTAGCCAGTCAACTTTGACATAGGTTCCAATGAATTCTGCAATACTAATTAATACCATCTATTAAAATTGTATCTCTGTTGCTTTTCAAACATCATAGAAGCTTCTCATACTTTTGGAGGAAATAGATGTATTTTTCTACATACTTCCTCATAAAAAACCTTTGATTTCATTTTTTTAAGAAAACAAGTTGAGTACACTACACCTAAAACCATCACCATACAAGTATTCCCCACAATAATTCGAACACAAACAGTGCTTTTTTATTTCTCAGACATAACTGATAGTATGGGAAATGTCCTTAGTTAATCAACCTATGGCATAGAAGTTCCCCAAGCAACAACAGCTCAGTGTTTTTTTCTTTTTTCTTTCTACGAAGATAATTTGCTCTTAAACTTTTACATATTTAGCCTCAGAAAAATACTCTTATAGGATTCTGTTTCTTTTGTCCAGGACTTTCATGTTCCCATTGAAAAGGAAGAAATGCTGATTACACAGCTAAGTAAGCTCTGAAAATCTGCAACATCATAAGTTTATCTTGAATGGTTTACTCACTATTGTGAAAAATATCCCAAACCTGGATCCACTTCAGAATCACATAAGGTAATTGACCAAACGATGTCAATATTAAATTCCTTTGGAAAAAGTATTTGGGCAAGTAAAGTTTCCAAACAGCCTACACAATATTTTTCTTAGAAAAATATAATCTATGTTCTGCAAAGAACATAGTTTCTTAAATACTGAACTAAATATATCCAGGACAGAAACTTTATGACTGACAATAAGATTGATTTAAACTACTTAAGTGTAAAAACATCAAGAAGAAAAAGACCAAAAAATCAAAACCCCAACAAACTCTGAGAAAGGTTGTAAGAGTTTTAAAGAAGTGAATTATGAGCAGATCTTTTCCTGGCATAACTTATCATCTGATCAAGGATATAAAGCAGGGCCACAGGGGAGGTACATGTAGGAGGCTATGAATATTCTGTGTCAGGAGAAGTTAATAGCACTGATGGATGCAGAGAAATCAGAGAAATTTTAACCAAACAATTGCATTAAATGAATTTTAACTGAATATGGAAGGAAAGTATGTCAAATAGAGATAGATACATAGGTAAGCAACTAGAAGGGTTGAATAATACTCAGCAAAGCAAAGCATTCTATGTTTATGTACAGTGTAGTGTGGGAATAGATGGCTAAGAGTTGACAAGAAAGATGTTAACTCAGTTTCTATTATGAAAGGTCTTGAATTGCAGCTCCAGGAGTTAGCTTAGTACTAAACAACTATTTGATGTAATTAGACATCAGTAACCATTTTTACACTGTGCAGCTGTTGGCATACTTAATAGAAATGTGCCCCAGTAGCCCTAGTCAGGAGAAGACACTTACCTGGAACTTGAGAAATGAGTCAAATGAGGGAAAAAAAATCAAAGAATAAATTTAACTTAAAATTGTCATCAGATCTTTAGAACAGCAACCTAGAGCTTCCCATAGTTTAATAC
Source organism: Dasyprocta punctata (assembly GCA_004363535.1). Lineage (NCBI taxonomy): Eukaryota > Metazoa > Chordata > Mammalia > Rodentia > Dasyproctidae > Dasyprocta > Dasyprocta punctata. Next base: position 49,976 of record RJWM01013781.1, read on the forward strand.
TCATGCTGACTCCCCAGGAACTTGTTAAAATACACATTCAGACTCTGCAACTCTGCAATAATGTCTGAAAATCTTCAATTCCTGCTATTTGCTTCTTTGTTTTTGCTAATCTGTAGGCTACATATTGCACTATAGCCAGTTTAGTGATATGATTTCCAAGCTCAACTACATGTTAAAATCAACTGTGGAGCTTCTGATTTAACTGTGCCTTAGCATCAGTACTTTTTAAACCCTCAGGAAATCCTAATATATGTCCACTGTTGAGAAGGACTGCTCTAGGTTATGACTTAAGTTAGTGTCTTTCAACCTTGGTTACCCATTAGAATCACTCAGGGAGTCTTTAAGGGTCACAGTGCTCAGCCAGCATATCAGTCCAATTAAATCTGACTCTCAGGGAGGGACTTGGATGTTAATATGGTTTTATGGTTTCGAAAGCTCCCCAGGTGATTCTAATGTGCAGGAAGTTTTCGAATCACTTACCTGTAGGGATTTAGGAAACTGTAATCTCTCCTATTCCTTGTTGGAAGCATAGGCCTTTAACACTGATTTAAAAGCCAGGTGTATATGCTCTTCCACTGTCAAGTTTGAAATTTAGCAGAATACTTCACCAGGGATTTAGTTCAGTGGCCTAAGCACCTGCTTGGTAGGTGCAAGTTTATGAGTTCTATTACTGGTACAAAAAAAATTAACAGTCTACGTGTGGTCCTTCAGGTTGCAGATCCTTCAGTATCAATCCAAAGAACACACATTACCTAGTGCCTCTGCTTTGGGAACAAAGAAGTAAATTAGATTTCTTTTTTCTGAAACATTGATCCCATAATTTTGTTGAAAGGTAGTGCACTTGACTTCAGTGAATTAACATTAAAGTTGTGTATTAGCAGATGGTTACAATGATTCTTACTGGAAACCCAGACAATAATGATAAGGACACTGGTGAATAGTGGATGGGAAGCAGTATTTGGATTGGGGGGGCGTGATATGGCAATGGGTTGATGGTGGGGTGAGAGGTGTCTTAGTTATTTTTCCCTCATTGCTGAGACAAAATATCTGACACCCAAAGTTAAAGAGGGAAGGTTTATTTAGCTCACAGTTTGTAGGGGTTTCAGATCATAATCAGCTGGCTCCATGGGGGCATGGTGTGGCAGAAGGGCAACAGTTCATGGCTGAGGAAAATACCAAAAGCATACAGCAAGAGCATAAAAGGAAAGCAATTTTCTTTTCCTCCCTCACACTGTATGCAGACTACCCGCACAAGGGTGAGTGTAACTCACATAGCCCCAGTTCCAGCACTAGACAATGAACCAATCACAAATGCTAGATTCAGCTGCCTTGAAAAGCCTGCCCCCCTCCCATGACCACATGAGACTTTGGAAGGATGCCCAGACACGAGCCATAACAGGAGAGAACTCAGAAGTTGTGATCTTAGTTCTACTGATGATCCATTGATATGTGTTTCAGTTTCCTAGTCTGTCAAGTGTAAAGATAATACCTCTTCACAGAATTATATAAAGATATAGTACATAGGAGCATTTTGCTGCAAACTAAAATGTGTAATCCAAATGTCAGTAATTAAAGAAGCATTATATCCAGTACACCAGGAAAGATGATAAATAATACTGAAACTGTTCAGCATTTTCCCCCTGTAATCTTTCCTTTCAAAGATGCAGGTGCTACATGTTGGCATTTAAAACTCTAAATGTTTGTTTGGATTTGATCAACAGTTCTCAACATCAAATGATCATTGAAGAGAAAGTCAAAGAGATAAGAAAACAGTTGAAAAACCATTTCTGTCCTGATCATACCTTTATTTCTTTTTATACAACTCAAGATAATTTTACTTCCAGGAGTATAGGATACCACTGTGATAAAAAGTGGAGGTCTCTGTGCAGACATGTATTAACAAGATCAAAATTGTACTATTCGTGATGATAGGCCAAAACATAAGTACTAAGTAGTTTATTTTTTATTTTTTTTTTAAATGCAAGAAAATTTATTGAAGAAAAGGAATGGCACACAGGAGTCAGGGAATGTGGAATAGGTGTAACTCCTGAGAGACAGGAGGGGTCCTGAAAGGGTTGCTCAAGTGCTAAGTAGTTTATGAAGTGAGACTTAGACTGAATCTGAAATCAGTCTGGACTCAAAATCAGTAAATAGTGTAAGTGCTCAGCATTGAAATATCATTTTAAATTATCAGAGGTACTAAGAGAAATAAAGGCCCTTAATTATTCATAAAATATGATTGTGTTCTGAGTTATCATTTCAGCTAAGTTAATCAGACATAAGAAAGTCCGCCATGATACTGAATTTATAGATAAAGAAAACTAAACATGGTAAAAACTGTTCAGATGCATGT